>SEYY01010568.1:27500-47500 GCA_009176605.1 Armadillidium nasatum
TAGTGGCACCGAAATACCAGAAACGTCTCCTCGCCAAAGTCGTTTGCCGTTCTTGCATAAAACTAAAAGAGATAGAACAAGATATAGAGAAAAGAAGGTGACTGGATTAAAACAGAGAAAGAAAGAGTTTATTAGTGTAAGAAGAAGAATATGAAGTTAGGAAAAGATCAAATATGTTGGGTTCATCACCAAGGCGTTCATGACTACAGGTACTGAGATGCACAAACTTCTCAATGTTGTTCTGGATAGAAAATTTGGCCAGTTCAACAAGAGAAATAAATGAAAAAAAGAAGAACACGGAATTGATGAAACCTTTTATTATTTAAGTTTATATTAAATTGAGACATAAAAAAAGGAAGTAAGTTATGGAATAATTGCAGATTTCGATTTAGCAATAATCAGTAAGAGCCACGCAACGTCATGGCTACTGACGTGTATCACTTATACAGTTAGAACTTTGTTAAAGGGCAAAATCTAAAGAACAAAAAAATGTATATACCGTTCCAAAAGAGCAGAGGAATTAATTCATGTATTGATAACTCTGGTTCGATCCCTCATGCGGATTATAGGTAAATAGAGGGTTCTTCTTCATATATATATATATATATATATATATATATATATATATATATATATATATATATATATATATATATATATATATATATATAATGAGATTGAAAGTCAATCCAGGGAAGAGTAAGGTTATGAGGATTGGAGGTGGGGATGAAGAGATGTGGAGGGAGGAATGGGGAGGTGTAGAAGGGGGGGGAAGGAAACTTCAGGAGGTGAATGAATTCAAATATCTAGGAATGTTGGTGGAAGGTACGGGTGGGACGGAAAAAAGAAATAAAGAATAGAGTGGTAGAGGGAATGAGAGTGTTGGGGGGTCTAAGAGAAGTATGAAAGAAAGGAAAAATTTCAAAAGAAATAAAGATAAGAATGTTTGAATGTATGTGTTTACCTTCTGTAATGTATGTGTGTGAAACATGGATGATAAGTGCTAAGGATGCTAAGTTTGAATGTCCTTGAGATGAAAGGTTTGAGAGCGATATGTAAATTGAGAAGGAAATGAAAGAATAAGGGAGATGTGTAAATGGAAGAAGGGTACAGTTGATAGAGCTGAGGAGGGTTTGCTAAAATGGTTTGGACATATGTGTAGAATGAATGAGGACAGAATGGTGGGCAAGGTACTTAGATCCGAGGTGGATGGTGGTAGGGGAGGGGAAGGCCAAAGTGGAGATGGATGGATGGAGTGAGAGAGAATTTTGGGTGGAAGGAATTTGAGTTTAGAAGAGGGTAGAAGACTTGCGGAGGACAGAGTGAGATGGAGGGTGGTGGTGAAAGGGGTTGAAAGGTAAGAATGGGTATGATTGTAAGTGAATTGTGGCGGGCACCACCCAACGAAAGCGGGAAAGGTGATAGTGAAATAAATAATAAATAAATAAATAAATAAATATATATATATATATATATATATATATATATATATATATATATATATATATATATATATATATATATATATATATATATATATATATATATATATATATATATATATATATATATAGAGAGAGAGAGAGAGATGGAGTGAGGGAGATTTTTTTGGGGGGTGAAATGTCAGAGTGTGAAAGAGGATAGAAGAGTTACTATGGAAAGAGCTGGCGAGAAGGTGGTGGTGAATGGGAATGAGAAGTGGTAAGTGTGGATGTAAGTGTAGGAGGGAATTGTGGAGAATATCACCTCATGAGTGTGGGAGGAGCTATTAGTAAAATAAAAAAATTAACAAATAAACAATATATATATATATATATATATATATATATATATATATATATATATATATATATATATATATATATATATATATATATATATATATATAATAACTAATTAAGAAGAAAATTAAAAAAGAAATAACAATGTGAAGAATAAAAACACGCGTAAACGTTTCAGAGCTTAGTTTCGCTTCCTGATCACTAAACTAGTAAAAAGAAAATGAATCAACAACACAGTTCCACATTCCGATGAAAAAAAACAAAACAAAAAAAGCCCTTTAAAATTTTTCGCAAGCCCACAGCTTGTAACCAACTCCTACAAGCATTTTCCAACTACCCTATATACATTAAACAAAATATAATATTAAATTCCTTTTTATGCACATTTAACCTTGTTGATCCCATATTTCTAGATGCTGAGATTTCCTTAATTTTTCATCAGTTTTCGTCCCTTGGTTATACCAAGTTTTTTATCTCCAAACAATACCATAGAGCCAAGTCTTGGTTCTATAGCGGCCCAAATAGAACTCCTTATACCCATCAGCAAAATGTAATTGTGATTCCATATGCTGAGCCTCTCATCTCTCTTCGTTATTTCATAGCTTCTATTTACAATTTACATATATTTTTTAGCTTTCCGGACAAGATTGCAACATGTTAATCTTCAATAACACCACCCATACAGAAAGAAGGGGGGGGGTGTATAAGGTCCCTTGTATCACTTGCCAAAACTCTCACCTTGTGGAAACTATAAAAACCCTGCATTTTCGTCTCGAACAGCATAAAGCCGAAATCAGAAGAGGTAATCAAGGCAGTGCAATTTTTTTACATATTACTCAACAACATTTGATAAATTGGACGGGTGCCAGATTTGTTTTCAATTCCTAGTCAAAGAATTTAATTAAAAAGATTAATAAAATCGTTTTTCAATTAAAACCTCAAACGATTTTAACATTTCATAAGGATTTTTTGACATACACAACACCCTTGTCAACTTTTTGAAGTTAATTTTTAAAAACTAATTTTTCATCATTTGCTAGTTGGCAGAATTCTGTGACGTCACTTTGTCGTTTAAAATTTTTTTTTTCATCGGAATGTGGAACAGTGTTGTTAATTCATTTTCTTTTTACTAGCGTAGTGATCAGGGAGCGAAATTAAGCTCTGAAACGTTTACGCGTGTTTTTATTCTTCACCATGTTATTTCTTTTTTTATTTTCTTATTGTGTCCTTTTAATCCTTTTAATCTTTTAATTTTTATTGTTTTATCGTAAAGTGGTTTTTAAAAAATTGATTAGTTCATTACGGAAAACGATTATGTGTTAGTTTTCCTTAAAAATATATATATATATATATATATATATATATATATATATATATATATATATATATATATATATATATATATATATATATATATATATATATATATATATATATATATATATATATATATATATATATATATATAGTAAAGCTTTTAAAGTGATTCGATTAATAACAAGGAAACTAAAAAGGAAATATGTATTTTATATTATGTTATTCTTAGAAAATTAATTAGGAAAATGTCAAATAAAGGCATTAAGGTAAAATTATTTTCCGCAGAAATATAATCCCACACACAAATTCATATATATATATATATATATATATATATATATATATATATATATATATATATATATATATATATATATATATATATATATATATATATATATATATATATATATATATATATATATATATATTTTACAGAACGCCACCGCTCACGGGCAGAGCCCTTTTCAAGGAGGGGGCACACACACATAGAGAGAACTCGTTTAAACACACACACACACCTAACGCACAGCCCTCAGGTGGGCGCAGACGGAAGCCTTGAAGAGTGGAAGGTTAAATACAGAACGAAAAAAAGTTGAAGGTAGAGAGTTCAACAGATTAGAGGTGGCTGGAAAGAAAGAGGTACCACAACGGGCTAGCCTGGGATTTCCTACGTCCACACAAAATTGGTGCGAAAGCAGGGCACCCCTTGTGCAACGAGGACGACGCAATGGTGGAGGAATTCGAGAGGCCAATTCCCTCGAGCACCTGCCATTGTAGTACCTGTAGAAAAGAGATAGCGCGCCAACGTCACGTCGCAGAGACAGAGGGTCAAGAGAGTTTGAAAGTAGGGGACAGTTAATTAATCTTTTAGCTTTTGACTCAACCCTATCCAGAAGAGAGGAGGAGCCGGAGCCCCCCCAAATGTGAGAACAGTACTCCATACAAGGGCGAATAAGACCCTTATATATTTGGAGTAACTGTTCAGAAGAGAAAAAATTCTCGCAATCTGAACAGAACTCCCAGCTTCTTAGAGGCCGCTTTAGCAACCATTGTGATATGTGGTTTCCAAGATAGTTTGTTGTTTATGTTTAGACCAAGAATGTTAATGTTATTTACAGGTGAGACGGGAGAGCCATCGAAGAGGATAGGAAAGTTAGGGGGTGTTTTTGAGAGGGAGATGTGAAGAAGTTGAGTTTTTAAAAGAGTTGAATTTCACAAGGTTGCTATGACCCCACCGGGAAATCCCATCCAGATCGGCAAGAATAGAATTGGAAAGTTGAAGACGAGAAGCAACTCTAGAAGCAAAAGAGGGAGCAGATTTGAAATGAGTAAAAGAATGCAGAGTTGAATCATCAGCATAAGAGTGAACAGAGTTAGAAGTGCAGTGGAGAAGATCGTTAATGAAAAGTAAGAATAAGGTTGGAGATAAAACAGAACCCTCGAGGAACGTCGAAAGCCATACTGGTGATCAGAAAGAAGAGAATGAGACTCCAAATGATCCAGGAAATGAGAGTTGAGAAGAGTTTCAAAAATTTTAGATAGAACACAGGTGAGAGCTATAGGTCGATAGTTAGAAGGATCAGAGCGACTACCTTTTTTCGGGATCGGTTGAACAAACGCACGCTTCCAGCTTTGAGGAAAAGTATTTGTATTAAGGCATAGAGAGTAGAGCTGAACGAGGACAGGCGCTAACTCGGAAGCACCCTCCCTCAGAACACGAGGGGGAATGCCATCCGGGCCACTGGCCTTCCTGACGTTCATAGATTTTAGGATCCCATTCACCTGATCATGAGTAATTACAGGCAGAGACATGGGACACCTGAGAGGAGAAGGAGTAGGAGGAGGGATGTCAGAATCGAGCAGGGTGGAATTAGATGAAAAAAGGAGGCCGAAGAGATTAGCCTTTTCAGAAGGAGTATTAGCAACAGAACCATCAGAGCGAATAAGAGGAGGAAAGGCAGATTTACAGAAGTTGTTAGAGATATTTTTGACAAGAGGCCAGAAATTTTTATCAGTAGGAGAGCCATGGAGGTCAGCGCACTTCCTTTTTATGAAAGTACGCTTAGTCCGTCGAAGAAACATCCCTGCAACGATTCCGAGCTGAATGAAAATTAGCAAAGAGTGATAGGAGAAGGAGAGTTTTTCCATTCACGATAAGCACTTGTCTCTCTCACGAAGGGCAAGAGAACAATTGCCGTCATCGAACCATGGATTTTGAGGAGAAAAAGATTTAGTTGAAGATGGAATGAATCTGCCCATCCCGTCAAGGATTACGGCCCCTACCTTTTCAGCAGAGACAGAAGCGTCCCCCGAGACAAAGCAAGATTCACTCCAATGATAGTTAGCAAAGAAGCGGCGCATTGCCCCCCAATTAGCCCGACTTAAAGTGTCAGAAAGTACGTTTAGGGCATGGTGGAGCTGTTGGAGAGAAAGCATTATAACTAAGAGCTATAAGATTATTGTCAGAGTTACCAATAGGAGGGAAAATGGTGTATTTATATCTAGAAGGAGTAGTGGTGAAGCATAAATCAAGTGTATTCAAGAATTGGTTAGGACGATCTGGAATGTGTGTGGGTTTACTAATCAATTGCTCCAGATCGTTAAGAATACTGAATGATTTGGCCTCCCTCCCACCTGTATCAGTATGAGAGGAGCCCAACCATTCAGTGTGGTGTACGTTGAAATCCCCTAAATAGAGGACTTCAGCATTTGGATGAGAAGAAGTGACAGTCTCGTGAGTAGTAGTAAGATATTAAAAAAAACTGGAAAATCTGTTCCATTAGGGGAGCAGTAGCAGAAACACAAGATAATTGTAGTAGTAGGAAGACAGATTTTAAGCCATAAGACGTCGAAATTAGGAGATTCTAGATTTACGAGACGTGTCACAGGAGTGTTAATGTTAATATAGGCACAGACTCCACCATTTAGACGGAAATTGTGAAAAAAGTTGTAGTTAGAGACATTAAGATTGCAAGAGAAAGAATCCCTGTCCAACTGGGTCTCAGATAAAAGCAAAAGGTTAGGAAGAGATGTTGTGAGATAGTGTTCAACAGACGCGAGATTAGATCGAAGGCCACGAACGTTAGCAAAGGAAATGGAAAGCCCCCGTCTACGCCCAACCCCACGATCACTCGAATTAGGCATTCAAAAAAAAAAAAAAACTTACACATGCACACACAAACACACACACAATCACGCAAGCACGCTCGTAACCATACACTTAAACACGCACCCACGCACGCACCCACGCAAGCACACAATATAGTAAACTAAAATAATTAATATTAATATCATTAAAACTATTAAAATCAATATTAAAAATATTAAACCTGTAATTATTAAAACAGATTATGAGGTAAATTCATGTTAATGAAATTTAATTATTAGAACGTACGGAGAAAATATATATTAAATTTAAAACGGTAAAATTTTACTTAGGTTAAAAATCATAGTTATCTTGCATATGTCGAACTACACTTTCAATAAAAATATAATTAATTAAAAACACTTAAAAAAGAATTAAAACACTGAGCACTATAAAAAAATTAAAAACAAAACCACACATTTAGAACTAAATAAAACAGAAAAAAAAACAAACACACACACTAGCATTAGAACATTATATATATATATATATATATATATATATATATATATATATATATATATATATATATATATATATATATATATATATATATATATATATATATATATATATATATATATATTATTTATTTATTTCATACATCCAAAGTTTTTATATAGCTATTAAATTAATAATTAATTTATATAAATATATTTTATTTTGCAACTATTTTGGTATAAATATACTAAAGATTATAATAACTTTATTATTTTGCAGATAATGAAATCATCGAGAATGAAGAATGTGCAGCACCAATACATATTAAAGACCCATGTTGCCTTTATTGCAATACATGAATAGTGTTATAAATGATGTACTTAAAAGAACTTATCGTACATGTAGATTTTTACATCTTAGTAATGAGTAAGAATTTTGCATCAAAATATTTCAATACTAACTGTTAAGAAACATTCTTCTTTTTATAATAATAAAGGTGGGTTAAATATGTTTCAGTTTAAGTTTAAAGCTTTCCCTAAGTTACAGACATATTTTTCAAGCCAATGAGTATAAACATTGAAATAATAGTTAGAGGCATATGTGTATCGTAACTGCTAAAAATGGAAAATATACAAAAAGGGACAATAGAGTCTATAATGAATCTAACATGGTTACATGGCTCGACTGATGAATTTGGAATACTCCCAATCGAAGAGTGCGAAGAAATTCTATCCAGAAACCTCACTCTGCAAAACGTAACATGTTTTGATCATGCTCCAGACTTGACGGAAGAAGCTCAGATTCGATCTATTGTCTTAGCAATAATGACAGTCTTTTCACTTATCGGAAACTTAGCGACTATAGTTAGCTTATCTAAAGATAAAAGAAGGTCTAGACCAACTATTTACACCCTTATTCATCAATTAGCAGTATCGGATCTCTTCGTAACATTTGCTTGCCTTCTCACCGAAAGTATTTGGACTTACACTGTCGAGTGGAAGGGAGGAAATTATCTTTGTAAAATAATGAAATTTTTTCAAGTGTTTAGTCTGTACGCATCAACGTTTATACTAGTGTTAATTGGGGTCGACAGATTCATGGCTGTTCGGTACCCTTTAAGGCATAATGAAACCCACAGCAGATGTGCCTATGGCATTGCTTTCATGTGGGCTTTGAGCGCTCTTCTAAGTATTCCTCAGGTAAGTCTTACTTTCTATCTCTTTTATAAGTATATATATATATATATATATATATATATATATATATATATATATATATATATATATATATATATATATATATATATATATATATATATATATATATATATATATATATATATATATATATATATATATATATATATATATAGTTAATAATAAGCCTGAATGTCAATTCTTTGCTAGAGATTAAATCTGCTAAAAATTTGCATAAAATTCCCACAGTTCCTTAAAAAAAAAAAAAAAAAAAAAAAAAAAAAAAAAAAAAAATTGAAATTTTTAATCTTTTTTTCGTTTAAAAGTTCTAAAAGTCAATTTTGAAAAAGAAAAAAAAAGAATGATAAAAATCGGAATTAATCTAGCTTTTAAAAAGGAAAATTGCATTATTCTTTCTTTTAAAAATTTAATTATAAATCAATTAGAAATGTCTTTAATATGATTTGCATGAATTAAATTAAAAAATCTTAGAAAATAATTTTGAATTTTTAAAATATTTTTTTTAATTTACACAACTTGACTGTTTTTAAAATGGAAAATTTTTTTTTTCTTTTTATGTTTTAAACATGAGTTTGTCGAGTAATTTTTAAGCTGAATTTTGGAATTTAACAGCAGCAATATATATATATATTATATATATATATATATATATATATATATATATATATATATATATATATATATATAGATATATATATATATATATATATATATATATATATATATATATATATATATATATATATATATATATATATATATATATATATATATATATATATATATATATATATATATATATATATATATATATATATATATATATATATATATATATATATATATATATATATATATATATATATATATATATATTATATATATATATATATATATATATATATATATATATATATATATATATAATATATCTTTAGGCAATATTTGATTTAACTGAACCAAACCATGGTTTTCAGTAAATTTCATACTGCTTATAGACATATAATAAACTTAAACAATATAATATATATTTATATATATATATATATATATATATATATATATATATATATATATATATATATATATATATATATATATATATATATATATATATATATATATATATATATATATATATATATATATATATATATATATATATATATATATATATATATATATATATATATATATATATATATAATATATATATATATATATATATATATATATATATATATATATATATATATATATATATAGCGGATGCTTAAAACAGATGGGAAAAGAAAAAGAAGAAGCATCAGATGGAAGAGAAGAGAAGAGAAGAGAAGAGGATACGAGAGAAGAGAGGTGACAATAAGAGAAGAAAAGAGAAGGAAAGTCGTAGCAATCTATTCTGAAAATTGGAAAGATTTCTTTAGAGAATGTTTTTGAATTGTATTGAAAAGAAAATTATTTTCGAAAACTTAAAAATAATAACAAATTTATTTTAAAATATGATTTTGCTTAAAATATCGGTTTCTTCAAAAAACAAAATTAAATAAATCTCAATTAAATTATTATTCAAAATGTCTGGCGAAGCAACAAAATTTTCAATCAACATACTTTCGGCTAAAGTATAAAATTCATCATTAGTATTAAAAATATAAAATTTAAAAACACAAGGTTGGATTGGGCGACAAGGCTGGATCATGATAATAGTTCTTCGCATGGTTCTAGGGTCTGGAATTTTTTAACCATTTTTTTTTTTTGTCTTCCCATGTACGACTACAGGAATTTTTCCTGCAGTCGATGCTACCCTGCATCATGCGGGATATGGCGTAGTGTATAAAAAAATAATATATATATATATATATATATATATATATATATATATATATATATATATATATATATATATATATATATATATATATATATATATATATATATATATATATATATATATATATATATAATATATATATATATATATATATATATATATAAATATATATATATATATATATATATATATATATATATATATATTATATATATATATATATATATATATATATATATATATATATATATATATATATATATATATATATATATATATATATATATATATATATATATATATATATATATATATATATATATATATATATATATATATATATATATATATATATATATATATATATATATATATATATATATATATATATATATATATATATATATATATATATATATATATATATATATATATATATATATATATATATATATATATATATATATATATATATATATATATATATATATATATATATATATATATATATATATATATATATATATATATATATATATATATATATATATATATATATATATATATATATATATATATATATATATATATATATATATATATATATATATTATATATATTTATTTTATATTAGCATTACAATTTAATTATATTTTTAAATAGTGGGTACGTGTGTAAATCAATAAAGCATCTATAGATAGATCATTGTACAATTGTGGGGAATTGAAGGGACAAAGTATTGCTATCCCAGGTAAGAAAATTTCCTTACAACATTCGACAATTATTTTTCCTCGCAATATATAATGATCATTGATTTCCCTACGATCCCAAGATATTGTGTTGGGTATTTCCTTTAGATCTCCGTGGCTTACAATATCTTATAACACAAATCGAGCCTTCTTCTTGGGAACTAGATTCCCACATTTTTCTCACTTGTCTTTAAATAATATTTGTTTGGTAATGTCCTTCAAAAAAAAAAAATAATTATAATAAATAAAAAACAATAAAAAAATATATTAAAAAATTTCCATAGTGAAGACATCAAATTTGAAGTCAGAATCCTTATGATTCAAAATTAAAATTACAAGTTGTTTGTAACTATATTTATTTCTATTTGATTGGTATATTGTAATCTACATTGCGATTTATTTCCTTTGATTAATCGTTCCCAGAGGTGTGGGACTTAATTTAAAAGGAAAAACTAGGATTATATCGCTTAATAGTTGCAATCAACTGTATCATTACGCTTATTTCCACATATGCATAAATGTTCGGTTCTCATCTTGCTAAAACTTTCAAGGAAGGGGTACACACAGAAGAAGAAAACTCACTCAAACACAAACCTACCGCACATCCCTCAGGTGGTCACAGACGGAAGCCTTGAAAAGTGGAAGATTTAATGCAGGATAAACAATAGATGATGGTAGAGAGCTCCACAGAACAGAGGTGGCTCTAAAGAAGGAGGACCACAATGGGCTAGCCTGGGGTTTCCTACGTTCACAAAATTGGTACGAAAGCAGGGCACCCCTTGTGCAACGAGGACGACGCAACGGTGGAGGAATGCGAGAGGCCAATTCCCTCGAGCACCTGCATTGCAGTACCTATAGAAAAAAGATAGTGCGATAACGTCACGTCGCAGAGATATGGGGTCAAAAGAGTTTGAAAGTAGGGGACAGTTTATTAATCATTTAGCTTTAGACTCAACCCTATCCAGAAAAGAAGTGGAGCCGGAGCACCCCCGATGTGAGAATAGTACTACATACAAGGGCGGATAAGACCTTTTATATTTGGAGTAACTACTCTAAACAAAAAAAAATTCTCGTTACCTAAACAGAATTTCCAACTTCTTAGAGGTTGCTTTAGTAACCATTGTGATATGAAGTTTCCGTCAGTTTATTGTTTATGTTTAGACCAAGAATTTTAATGTAATTTACAGGTGAGACGGGAAATCCTTTGAAGAGGATAGGAAAGTTGGGAGGTGTTTTTGAGAGGGAGATATGAAGAAGTTGAGTTTTTAAAGAGTTGAATTTCACAAGGTTGCTATGACCCCACCGGGAAATCCCATCCAGATCGGCAAGAATAGAATCGGAAAGTTGAAGACGAGAAGCAACTCTAGAAGCAAAAGAGGGAGCAGATTTGAAATGAGTAGAAGAATGTAGAGTTGAGTCATCAGCATAAGAGTGAACAGAGTTAGAACTGCAGTTGAGAATATTGTTAATGAAAATAAGAATAAAGTTGGAGATGAACAAAAGGAACACCACAGATGACAGAAAAAGAGGAAGAAGTCGTTCCATTTACAAATGCCGAAATGGAACGATCTGATAGAAAACTAGACAAGAGTAAGCAAAGGGATGGTGGAAACCCAAAAGAAGGGAGTTTGGAGAGCAGCGACTCATGCCATACCCGGTCAGAAACCTTGGATAAGTCAAGCGCCACTACACAAGACTCCTCGAAATCCCTAAGGGCAGAAGATCAGTAAGATAGGAGAGTATGTCACCAGTTGACCTCGAACTTCGAAAGTCATACTGGTGATCTAAGAGAAGAGAATGAAACTCCAAATGATTCAGGAAATGAGAGTTTAGGAGAGTTTCAAGCATTTTAGACAGAACACAAGTGAGAGCTATAGGTCGATAGATAGAAGGGTCAGAGTGGCTAAATTTTTTCGGGATCGGTTAAACAAAAGCACGCTTCCAGCATTTAGGAAAAGCATTAGTATTATGGCATAGAGAGTAGAGCTGAACGAGGACAGGTATTAACTGGGAATCATACTCCTTAAGAACACGAGGGGGAATGCCATCCGGGTCACAGGCCTTCCTGACGTTCATAGATTTCAGAATCCCATTCTCAAAATCATGAATAATTACAGGTAGAGAAATGGACCTGAGAGGAAAAGGAGTAGGAGGAGGGATGACAGAAGCGAGCAGGGTGGAATTAGATGAGAAAAGATGGCCAAAGAGACATTTCAGTAGGAGTATTAGCTACATAACTATCAGAGCGAATAAGAGGAGGAAATGCAGATTTACAGAAGTTGTTAGAAATATTTTTGACAAGAGGCCAGAAATTTTTATCAGTAGGAGAACCATGGAGGTCAGCGCACTTCCTTTTTATGAAAGTGCGCTTAGTCCTACGAAGAACATCCCTGCAACGATTCCGAGCTGAATGAAAATGGGAAGAGTGATAGGAGAACTAGAGATTTTCCATTCACGATAAGTATTGTGTCTCACCCGAAGGGCAAGTGAACAGTTGCCATCGAACCATGGATTTTGATAAGAAAAATAAGGATCACCGCCTACACCCCGTCTACGCCCAACCCCACAATCACTCAATTTGGGCATTCAAAGAAACACACTCGCAAATACACGCAAGCCCGCACGTACGTACGCACACTAGCACAAAACTGCGAAAATTGCTACCAAACTAGGAAGAATACTTCTCTCTAGATATCGAGCTTTGATGATTTCTCTTCGTAAGTCCGATTTTTTACTCTATACTCTACTCCTTTTTTCTTGTTTAATAGCTCTATACCATAATGGGTTATCAAAAGCTCTTCTTAGCAATTTAATAGAAGATGAATTATTTATTCCTCTTTTTTCCTTTGTTCGTAGTTTTTCGTGAAGAAGTGATAAATATTTCTCTTTTACAACTTCATTTATATATTTTATATATTAAACAATTACATAATGTTATTACACTTGTTAATTGCATGCTATTTTTTAATTTCAAAATATTCATTCCCTTTTTATTTTTATTTGCGATATAAATTGCATAGTTCATCTCATAGTGGTTAGCCTTGCCTGAGGAAGGATTATTCGAAATGAGTTTACCGTTCTTTTGTGGGTGAGGTAGTGTTTCTTTTTTAAATTGCTTTAGTTTTTTAATGACTCTTCTTTAGCTTTTAGGGCTTAATGGTGTTTTTAATGAATTTACATTCGGTATTATGGATGAAATTTTATATACAGAAGTATAGAATAAATGCTTTGTTTTTTTTTGTTTTTTTAATTATAAATAATGTTATTGTTTACGTTATTGTTTTTAGAAATTTTAAACTGCATTTATTAATGTAGTTACCAACTATAGGTTAGTTCTATGAGCAGTATACAATTATGAATAGCTATACAGCAGAAATTAATTTTTTGTTCTAAGTTTTTTTTTTTTAAACATTTATTAAATTTTAAGAAAATTTAAGTTTATCGTCTGATTTAAAATTGCTTTAGTTTATTAATTATTCTTTACACAAAAATTGGTGAAGCAGTTGCTTCAATGATGGCCACTGATTGATGGCAAAATTAGTTTTGAGTGCAGAAGAGGATTATTTATTAACTTTGCTAATGTCTGTAGCCTTATTGCTAAATTTTACTTCTGTCCATGACCCAGATAACTTATGATTCTCTTTCAAATTACACACCTCTAATAAAATTATTTACCTTACATCACTGTTTTGCTTCATAAAATCTGACTTCTTGATTTTTAATAAATTTGATTGAATATTTCTTTGAATATCTTACTACTTCTCGCTAGATTGTTGCGTCTTTTCATTCAGTGACACGGTTCTCTATTTAGGGAATTTCAATGCACAGAAAACCTACTAGCCGTTAAGCTTCTCTCATACTAATTTATATTTAAACAAAGATGAGTCTATAATCATTTTCAACGATTCAGATCTACTGATCAAAAAACCCATACATATCTTAGATCATCAAAACCAATTCTTGAAAATCCTTAACTTATTCATCACTGTCTCTTTTCGATATAAAAACATCACTTTTCTTCCTGTCAGTAACTCTTAAAATATTCTGGTGGCTCTAAACTGTATTTTCTCTCCAGCCGCTAAAGCCTCCTCAAATCAAAATTTCTGACATTTTAATAAGACTTGGTAGAACAATGCTTCCATTCAAAGCACCAGAACGCTTAGTAGTGCCGAAAAAGTGTCAGCCTTTACCGTCGGTGGAACGAACAGATTAATATATAAATATACGAAAATTCTTAATTCAGCTAAATCTTGAATGCGCTTTAAAATTATGCAACAATGGCACCTATTCTCGGGTTATTCATTAAAGAAAAATATAATAATAATAATAATAATAATAATAATAATAATAATAATAATAATAATAATAATAATATAATAATAAATAATAATAATAATAATAATAATAATAATAATAATAATAATAATAATAATAATAATAATAATAATAATAATAATAATAATAATAGAGAAATTATATTGTTATTATTATTATTATTATTTTATTAATTATTATTATTATTATTATTATTATTATTATTATTATTATTTTATTATAATTCTCGGGATATAAGAACTTGGATATAAAATATTTAAGCATTGATTATCCTTTTAACGATTTACCTCTGTATTTAATATTTATGTTTTTCCATACAAAAACATCAAAGTGAAATGAGGTTAATATATATATATATATATATATATATATATATATATATATATATATATATATATATATATATATATATATATATATATATATATATATATATATATATTATTGTTGACCGAAACAACGCAACCAGAACCGCAACAGCAACCACATTATTGAAAAAAATGATAACAGCATTTCAACTACAATGGAAATATCAAAAGGCGGGTTTGCTGTTTTCACATGAAAATAGAAACAATTTATTATTTGCTAATAATATATATATATATATATATATATATATATATATATATATATATATATATATATATATATATATATATATATATATATATATATATATATATATATATATATATATATATATATATATATATATATATATATATATATATATATATATATATATATATATATATATATATATATATATATATATATATTACATATATATATATATATATATATATATATATATATATATATATATATATATATATATATATATATATATATATATATATATATATATATATATATTATATATATATATATATATATATATATATATATATATATATATATATATATATATATATATATATATATATATATATATATATATATATATATATATATATATATATATATATATATATATATATATATATATATATATATATATATATATATATATATATATATATATATATATATATATATATATATATATATATATATATATATAATATATATATATATTATATATATATATATATATATGTATATAGGATCGGATGTCAATCACCTAATGGTCAAGAGTTTCAAGAAGAACTGTTTCATTTCTGAAGTTCTTGAAGATGGAATTATCCTCCACCTAATGGTCAGAGGCTTACTCTCACCTAATGGTCAAGAGCTTCATTAAGTTCTTGTTTCTTCTAAGATGTTCTCTGTTCTATCAGTTGATTCTTCTCATTGGTCATCCATTAATTCTTCTTATTTGACGTCCGTATTTGAATTGATTCTTCTATAACAAATCATTCATTTTATAGGATTTTGGACTCAAGTCCTCTACGAATTATCGATTATCCTTTTATAATATTTATAATATAAAAATTAATAACAGTATTTACATAAGTAAAATAAATTAATGCTGAAGTTCAATTTATGAATGGGATATTTCCATTCATAAACTTAAAGCCAAACATGATATATTTTTAAAAGAAAATAAGGAAAGTTCACTTCATTATAGAATTGAACTTTACAATATATATAATATATATATATATATATATATATATATATATATATATATATATATATATATATATATATATATATATATATATATATATATATATATATATATATATATATATATATATATATATATATATATATATATATATATATATATATATATATAATATATATATATATATATATATATATATATATATATATATATATATATATATATATATATATATATATATATATATATATATATATATATATATATATATATATATATATATATATATATATATATATATATATATATATATATATATATATATATATATATATATATATATATATATATATATATATATATATATATATATATATATATATATATATATATATATATATATAATATATATATATATATATATATATATATATATATATATATATATTATATATAATATACATATCCTTAAATATGTTTTAAATCCAACAATTATAAATCACACCGACACTCTTTCATATAATACAACCTCTAACGATAGGTTCATTATTACCTAGATATAATTTATTTTAAAAGTAAAGAGAGAAAGAAACGAAGATTTGCTCATATCTCTGGTTTGCTGGTTTGCTCCTTCACTGAAACGTTGACAGAAACATATAGCTGCCCTCTAACATAGAGAGAATAGTTTCTTTTGACGATGAGAATGTTATCTGAAGTATTCGGAGCTAAACGAGCTTCAAACAAATGAAAAACCTAGAGCTGAAATAGTTGCCATTTGGAATTTTTTTCGTCAACTAAGCTATGAATAGGTATGGTGGGAGCTAAAAATTATTTTTTATACAACGACCCTACTCCAACAGATAATTAATGACCTTAACAGCTTCGAATACCATGTTCTTCCAAAGTGATGATTCCTGGATTCGAACTACTTCTACCAAAAATACCTTCAGGCTTCAAATACCTTTGACCAAAATTGATTTCAAAGAGTTAACCAGCAGAAGAAATGAATGGTTTCCATATCTAGCTTTAACACTTCATCTTAACATTCAACTTAATCCTATAATAAAAAGAAGCCCGACTTCTATCAGAGCATATCTTCATCTAATGATAATGGACAACCTTGCCAGTAGGTTTCTTCAGATGTCCGAACAAGAAAGAAAATTATACAAAACAAAAATAAATAAATAAATAAATAAATATTCAGCATTCGACCATGAACGTGTAGGACCCTATATTTCTACATCTCAAACATATCTTAGAAGATCGAACCTTCATTTCTTGCATTCTTCGGATTTAAATAGAATAATACTCTTCCATTTATAGAGGTACATCTTCAAACAATTGGGGTGCTCATATAACTGCCACTATATATAGATTACTACCCTGAAGTATGAATCACCATTAGGGTATGGTGGTATTTCAAAACAATGCAAGATCTCACACCACTGCTACCGTATGTAAATGGATAGCCTTGAAAGAAAAAAAATACTCGCAAATAGTGGCAAGTACATACAAATTGGTCACCACAAACCACTACCAATGTATTCTCGCCTCAAAAATTTTTAATTATTCTTCCATCGAAGATTGAAACTTCCTTCAACCTCTGACAAATCCAACAATTTATACATCTCTCGATGTAGGAGAGATAATAACATCGTGGCAGATACCTTTTTTTCCAGAATATCTTCGGTAACAGTTGATGCCATCAATTTAAATTCTTTGTCTTCAATCAAACAATGAAAAAAACATTAATTTTCATTCTCATAATATTTCTTCAAATCTATTGCATTCACAGGTCATTTGAACGTTCTTGAACTGAAAGGATCGATCTTCAAGATTCAACTTCCAAATGGAAATATTGCTGTTAAAAGAGTTCGTTTTAATTTATATAGTGGCTCTGCAATTGGGGCTAGAAGCGTACATAGTGCTCATATAAAAATAAATAAATAAATAAAAATAAAATAAAATAAAATAAAGTGATAATAACAAAATAAAATACTGCATAATAATGTGAAAATAAAATAGTTTCTCATAAATTATATGTACTTATAACAATATATTTATTTTAAATGATTTTTTTTGCAATAATAAAATACATTTAAGCTATTCATAATATATTTGTAAATTCAACAGTTATGAATCGCACCAACTCTCTTATATATAATAAAAAAATAACTTTGTACAGGGAAGTAATGAGGAATGATGTGGAGGGGTAGAAAGTAATGGAGTAATTTGAAAAGAGCTTTAGTGGAGGTTGCGAGAACGGTGTGAGGGGGGAAGGAAATTGGAAATGGTAGACAGAAAGGAGTGAGTGGTGGACTGAAGAGTTGGGGAATATAGTGAAGAAAAAGAAGGATGCCTTTAACAGGTATCTGGGCAAGATGGATGAATATAGGGAAAGGTGCGGGGAGGTGAAGAGAGAAGTTAAGTAGGCAAAAAGAAGAGTGGAAGAGTAGTTTGGTAGAGAACTAGCAAAAAAATTTAAGGAGATAAAAAAAATGTTTTGAAAGGAAGTAAATAGGGTTAGAAGAGGGAGAAAACAGCGGTGATGAAATAAAGGAGGAAGATTGAGAGTTATTACAAGGTGATAAGGAAGTAGGAGAGAAATGGAGATGGCACTTTATGTAAAAAATAAAAGGGAAGCATTTATTGGGAAAGGGGAGAGGAATATAAGTAGGAAGGAAGGAGAAGCAGAGGAAAATCGACATGAACGAAGGAGCATATAGAGAAATGATAAAGGAGGGAACTGGAGAGGTGGTTGACTAGTTGGTTAGAATGTTTAATGGGTGTTAGGGAGAAGGGAAATTGCCTCAGAAATGAAAGGATGCTTGCATTGTTTCTATGCAAAAAGAAAAAGGGGATAAGATGGTGTGTAAGTAATGTAGTGTGGTAGGGATGATTTATGGGAGGATTTTAGTGACAGGAATGAAATAATTGACAAGAGATGGGTAGGTGAGGAACATTGGGGTTTTAGAAAGGGTAGTGGATGTGTAGATTAGGTGTCCATATTGAGAATGATTGTAAAGAAATTGCTTGCAAAATATAAAGTGGTGTACGTATATTTTATGGACATGGAAAAAGCATATGACAAAGTATGTAGGAAAAAGTTGTTTGAGATACTAATGTAAATGGGTGAGGAAAAGATTATTAAAAGTTATCAGGGCTTTCTATGAGAATTGTAGATCAAAACTGAGAGTGTAGAAGAACCTTACGAATTAGTTTAGTGTAGTAGTGTGACTGAGACGGGGAGTGTAATGTAGCCGTGGTTGTTTAATCTGTTGATGTTTTTGTAGTTTGAAGAATTGGGAGGAAATGGAAGGGTATTAGGCTGAGAAGTGCGGACGGTGAATGGGAGTTCGATGTTTTGCTGTTTGCAGATGGTGCGGTGTTGGTGGCAGAGTCCGGGAAAAATTGAGAATGTTGGTGAGATTGTCTGTGAGGAATTGCAAGAACATGGGATTGAAAGTAAATTCAGGAAAAAGGAAAGTTATAAAGATTGGGGTGGAGATGAGGAAATAAAAGGGGAGGAATTGAAAGGTGCTGAAGTAGGGAGATAGAATTTGAGAAGGTGGAAAAGTTCAATTTTCAGG
>SEYY01010569.1:0-7500 GCA_009176605.1 Armadillidium nasatum
TCTTTCTCAGAAATTATCATATTAGGTGATTTCAGTATTTTTCCACCACCAATGACTTTCTTCTAGTTTTCATTATACAGCTCGTGAGCATGCCTTTCATTTCTCCATCCAAAATCACCTTGAATAGTGGGTGCAGCTCCTTACTAGTATCCCTGATCGTATTGGAGATAAATCTAACATTCTAGATCTTTTTTAAACTTCTAATCCTTCTCTTTATATTGTCAAACTCTATCCTCCTATCTATCTTTTGAAGTCTTCCGCAAGAAAGACCCTCGCGTGTTTCGAGGAAACGTTTGTGATATTTCGGTGCCTAAGCTGGTCGGACTTTCGATCGTACTTCTTTGATTTCCTGAGGAATGGTTATAATTTCCGTGTGATGGGTTCCTATGATTGTGCAAAGCGCGTTACCGTTACCGTTATTGTGGCATGAAGACTACATTCTATAATTTTTCCCTTCTACTAAATCTTACAAACCTTGGTTTACCTCGGCTCAATTTCGTGCTATTTGTCGCAGGGATGCTGCCTTCAGGATTTAAAATTGTTTCATGTTTCCGTTCTTTCTAAAGTTGTTTCTGTTCTTATTCTTTGTAACCCCAAGAACTCACTCAATGTAAAATGCAATAATTTTTATGGCTCCTCTTCCTCTATTTCAAGAAGTTTGCAAAAAATATCACCTCAAACTTTTCCTCTTGCTCTTTCCCTCCACTAGTATTTTCTTTTATCACAATTGCTGTTTTACCCTCTTCAAAAACTGAAATTTGTGCTCAGACTTCTGTCACTAATTCAACTTTAGATCATTTCAGAGCTATACCTCCTCCTTCAACCCTCCCCCCCAACTCATTTATGTCTAAAATTGCAATTTCTTACCTCAGGGTTCTGTTTTATCCCCAACTTTATTCTTACTTTCCATCAACGATCTTCTCAGCTACTCTTCTAACGCTATTTATTCTTATACCGATATCTCAACTCTCCATTCTTCTATTTATTTTAAATATGCTCCCTCTTTCGCTTCTAGAGTTGTTTCTCGTTTTCAACTTTCTGACTCTATTCTTGCCAATCTGAACGAGATTTTCCGGTGGGGTCTCCTCAACTTTGCGAAATTCAACTCTTTATAAATTCAATTTCTTCACCCGAAATTTCTTATTTCCTTTGACTGCTATCCCGTCACACCTGTACACAACATTAACATTCTTGATCTTAATAAAAATATTAAACTTTCTTTGAAATCTCATATCACAATGCTTGATAAGGCGGCATTAAAGAAACTGTGAATACTGCTCTTATGACCTTCCTTTAAAAAGGCTATACCCATGAATGGTAGTTAAAAAAAAAAAAAAAATTGCTCCAATTATATTAGGGTCTTATCCTACCTTGTATGGAGCATTGCTCTCACATGTAGAGGGGAGGGGCTCTGGTTACACCATTCTTTCGTGTAGAGTTGAGTCTAAAGTTAAAAGATTAAATACTGGCCCGTAAATATATATATATATTATATATTATATATATATATATAATATATATATATATATATATATATTTATATATATATAATATTAATATATATTATATATTATTATATATATATATATAATAAGGAATAACTCGATTTTCAAGGAAATATCTTTAAACTACTGCGTCTACTCTCCAAACTCTCATTGAACACCAACATTATCTCCATTTCGTACCTTTGCCTCTCCAATAGTGGGATTCTTGGGGCTCGTCTAATTCTCTCCTTTTCAGTTCAATTCATAAGTTGAATAGAGTTAGAAGAGGAAATAAATCCTCATTGTTAAATTTTATATAGTTACATTATAGCAAAAATAAATAAATAAATAGAAAAAGTCCTGCAAAAAATGCCATGAATGTAACATTTTTTTAACAATTTTTTCTGAACGAATTTTCAAAATTAATCTTTATTCGTGTTCATAAATTAACGTTCCGCATGGGCAACATTTTTAAACGAAATTACTCTTATAATTGCTTATATATATATATATATATCTATATATATATATATATATATAATATAATATAAATAATATATATATATATATATAATATATATATATATATATATATAATACTATAATATAATATTTTTTTTTTTTTTTTTTTTTTTTATATATAAACTTGCCTGCAAAATGAACCTTCTAAATCACCTGAATTAACCTTAAACGATCCGGAAGTTTTCCACCTGACCTCTCACTCATTTATTTATGCCTAAAATTGTAATTTATAAGACTTGTTCTACTTCTCTGAGCTTAACACTAGAAGCGTAAGGACTGAGGATTTCCTGTGGTCTAACACTTGTGAAACGAGTTGCACTCTGCCTCGAAAACTTATCGTCAAGTCTTTCTGAAACCTTCCCTTTCTTGCTTGGAAAGTTGCGCTCATTCGACGGGCCGAAGAGGGGGAAATTTTAACCCTCTAACAAGGAGAAAAGCTTTTACCCCGTTTTTTAAAATTTTGAATTATCCACAAACATTAAACGTCTCAATTCTTCAATTTATCTCAGATCGCAATGGATGAGTAAGAAACGCTCTACTGGACTCTCACCTCTTCTACCGCTTGTGTTCGGTGATCTTTAGAAAGCTGAACAAAAGAAACACCAAAAATATGACAAAAGCTTGATTTTTTTCACAAGAATCATCCTTCTGGGCCTTCTCTCTGATTTCCTTTGGTTTTTAAGGCTTGAAAAAAACTGATAGTTTTCCTCTTGCCCAAAATTCTTTTAAGAATGATCCTCTTATTACTCGACCCACCCTCCTATGCTGATGACTCCACCTTCATCACTCTTTTCATTTGGAAAGGCGCCCCTCTAACAACAGTTATAGACGCAAGAGGGTGTCCTCGGGCAACTAACCTCTGATCTATTTAAATTTATATTGGGCAGAAAACATGTCGTTTCAAAGCCTCAAAAACTCAATTCCTCCATCCCTCTACTCGACACACTCTTTCACACATCTATGATATCTTTTTCGAAAACACACACTCAAGCCTCATCGTTCTTAATATTTTGGTGTTTCTTTTCGTGACCTTTCTTGGAAAGATCACATTATTTCCCTTTCCAAACAAGCTTTTAAGAGGTGGGTGTTCCGAGGCGCCTACAGCATTTCTTCACTCCACCGCACTTGCTTGCTCGGTATAGGAATGTTGTTCGCCCCTGTATGGAGTACGTCTTACATATTTGGGGTGGTTCAACTCATACTTTCTAAAAATGTGGAGTCTAGGGCTTTTCTTTTTTCAACTCTCCGCTCTACTAATTCTCTCCAGTCTCTTTCTGCCGTGAATTGTTGCTTCACTCTTTCTATAGTATCGCTATTACAACGGACACCGCTCTTCTGAACTCTCTCGTCACATAACTCCTTCAATGAGACGGACTCGTGCGACTCGTCTTTCTACACAGCCTTATCCTTTCTCTATTCAAATCTCTGACCCCAGACTTAACAGCTATGCTCAGTCTTACATGCACTCTAGTGGTAAAGTCTGGAACACATTTTCTTCATCTATTTTCCCAACTTCCTATGACTTATATACCTTCAAACGCCTGTATCAGGTCATGTCGGCTTTAATTTGACCAGGTTTCCAAATTTCCCTAATTCAGGAATTTTAGTAGGCCTCTGGCCTTTGCCCCAGAGGTGAAAAAAAAAAAAAAAAAAAAAAAAAAAAAAAATATAATATATATTATATATATATATATTTATATATATATATTATATATATATTATATATATATATATATATATATATATATATATATATATATTATATATATATATAGGCAATTATAAGGAATTTCGTTTAAAAATGTTGCCCAACGGAACGTTAATTTATGAACACGAATAAAGATTAATTTTGAAATTCGTTTCAGAAAAAAGTAAAAAATGTTACATTTATGGCTTTTTTGCAGAACTTTTTATTTATTTATTTTTGCTATAATAACTATATAAAATTTAACAATGAGTATTTATTTCCTCTTCTAACTCTATTCAACTTATGAATTGAACTGAAAAGGAGAGAATTAGACGAGCCCCAAGAATCCCACTATTGGAGAGGCAAAGGTACGAAATGGAGATAATGTTGGTGTTCAATGAGAGTTTGGAGAGTAGACGCAGTAGTTTAAAGATATTTCCTGAAAATCGAGTTACCTTATATATATATATATATATATATATATATATATATATTATATATATATATATATTATATATATATTATATATTATAATATATATATATATATATATATATATTTAATTTTTCTTTTAACTTTAGACTCAACTCTACACGAAAGAATGGGTAACCAGAGCCCCTCCCCTCTACTGTGAGAGCAATGCTCATACAAGGTAGGATAAGACCCTAATATAATTGGAGCAATTTTTTTTTTTTACTACCATTCATGGGTATAGCCTTTTTAAAGGAAGGTCATAAGAGCAGTATTCACAGTTTCTTTAATGCCGCCTTATCAAGCATTGTGATATGAGATTTCAAAGAAAGTTTAATATTTTTATTAAGATAAGAATGTTAATGTTGTTTACAGGTTGACGGGAGAGCGTCAAAAGAAAATTGAAATTTCGATTGAACTTTTAAAGAGTTGAATTTCACAAAGTTGAGGACCCCACCGGAAATCCCGTTCAGATTGCAAGATAGAGTCAGAAAGTTGAAAACGAGAAAATAGAAGCAAAGAGGGAGATATTTAAAAAATAGAAGAATGTAAGTTGAGACATCGGTATAAGAATAAATAGCTTAGAAGAGTAGCTGAGAAGATCGTTGATGAAAAGTAGAATAAAGTTGGGGAAAACGAACCCTGAGGTAAGAAATTGCAATTTCAGACATAAATGAGTTGGGGGGGGGAGGGTTGAAGGAGGAGGAATCTCTGAAAATCATCTAAAGTTGAATTAGTGGCAAAAGTCTGAGCACAAATTTCAGTTTTTGAAGAGGGTAAAACAGCAATTGTGCTGAAAGAAAATACTAGTGGAGGAAAAAAAGAAGAGGAAAGTTTGAGGTGATTTTTTGCAAACTGCTGAAAGAGAGGAAGCTTAGCCAGTAAAATTATTGCATTTTATATTGAGTGAGTTCTTGGGGTTACAAAGAACAAGAACAGAAACAACTTTAGAAAGAACGGAAACAAGAAACAATTTTAAATCCTGAAGGCAGCATCCCTGCGACAAATAGCACGAAATTGAGCAGTTAAACCAAGGTTTGTAAGGTTTAGTAGAAGGGAAAATTATAGAATGTAGTCTTCATGCCAAATAACGGTACGGTAACGCGCTCTGCACAATCATAGGAACCATCACACGGAAATTATAACCATTCCTCAGAAATCAAAAGAAGTACGATTGAAAGTCGACCAGCTTAGGCACCGAAATAAACAAACGTTCCTCGAAACAAGCGAGGTTTTCTTGCGGAAGACTTGAAAGATAAATAGGAGGATAGAGTTTGACATATAAAGAGAAGGATTAGAAGTTTAAAAAAGATTAGAATGTTGGATTTATCTCCAACGATAGGGATACTAGTAGGAGCTGCACCCACTATTCAAGGTGATTTTGGATGGAGAAATGAAAGGCATGCTCACGAGCTGTATCATGAAAACTAGAAGAAAGTCATTGGTGGTGGAAAGATTTGAAATCACCTAATATGATAATTTCTGAGAAAGAAGAAGAATGTTCTCTGTTTTGGAGTTTAGAGATTCAAAGAATTTAGGATAGTCAGTAAATTAGGATATAAATAAACAGAAGAAATGAATTTAGACATAAAATGGCAAAAGAGCTTTAGCCACAAGGTGGAAAACTCTGAAGGCTCCAGATAAGAAACACGAGAATAAACAAAATCGTAGCGTACATATGTATAACCTCCTTTGGCTGAAAAATGAGGATAGAGACAGTAAGAGGAAACAGAAAATGGTTTGCTATCCGAACGTTCAAGAACCTGAGTTTCTGTCAAGGATAAAACGTGAAGTCTAAAAGAAGAGAGGTGGTGTTCAACAAATTGAAAATTGTTTTGAAGACAGCGAGTGTTGCAGAAATTAATGGAAAAAATAGATCATGCATTGGGGCAAGTCGGATGCAAAGTCTCGATGGCACCAACCCTATATCACTTTTCAATAGTTCTGTTTAGCAATGTGGCTACAAAATAACTAGGTGTATTACAGATTGCAGAAAACCAAAATTTTATCACTATTTTCTGTTTCAACCTTCATGAATTAAAAAAATTTTATGGTGTCAGTAAATTCTAAAATTGTATCGGTATCGGGTGATTTAAAATATTGGTATCACTCTCTCCATTCCTAATATATAATATAATATATATATATATATATATATATATATATATATATATATATATATATAATATATATATATATATATATATATATAATATATATATATAATATATATATATATATATATATATATATATATATATATATATTATATATAATATATATATATATATATATATATATATATATATATATATATATATATATATATATATATATATATATATATATATATATATATATATATATATATATATATATATATATATATATATATATATACAGTGCTCAATTAAAAAAAAAAAAAAAAAAAAATAAAAGCTAATAAAAATAAATTCAAAATGAAATAAAAGTGAACATCAAAGAATAACTTTTTCCTTTAATTTTGTAAAAGAAAATTTAATTAAACGTTACATCTATTTTAAATATAAAACATTTTTTTATAAGGATTATTTTTATATAATCTTATTAATATTTATTTTTTATGTAATATTTATTTATGCTTATTTTTATATAACATTACTAATATTTATATTTTGATAAATATATTCTAAGCATAATAGTTTTAATTAAAATAATAATGTTTATTTAAGTTTGTCCTTAATGTTTTGAATATATTTGTAAAATTCATTTGATGTGATTTGCAGCGAAATCTTTACACATATTAAAATGTAACTGTTCTAATAAAAAAACCTCTAATGCTATTTCGTTATAGACTTCTATATTTTTGATTTTCAAGGTTTATTTTAAAGAGAAATTTAAAAAACGATCGGTTTTGGTTAACTCCTTCAAGATAAAAGCAGGCAGCGCAGTAGACCGATTTCCCTTATTGCCTTTATATATATATATATATATATATATATATATATATATATATATATATATATATATATATATATATATATATATATATATATATATATATATATATATATATATATATATATATATATATATATATATATATATATATATATATATATATATATATATATATATATATATATATATATATATATATATATATATATATATATATATATATATATATATATATATATATATATATATATATATATATATATATATATATATATATATATATATATATATATATATATATATATATATATATATATATATATATATATATATATATATATATATATATATATATATATATATATATATATATATATATATATATATATATATATA
>SEYY01010570.1:0-15000 GCA_009176605.1 Armadillidium nasatum
TGCTTACCAGCTGTTGAAGGAATGCTTTCTTCTTCAATCAGTGAAATCTCAGATTTTTCAGGATCTATTGGACTCGCCACTTTTTCATCGTCATTCTTCTCTTTTTCTATTCTTATAAACTCCTTCATAATTTCTATATATATATATATATATATATATATATATATATATATATATATATATATATATATATATATATATATATATATATATATATATATATATATATATATATATATATATATATATATATATATATATATATATATATATATATATATATATATATATATATATATATATATATATATATATATATATATATATATATATATATATATATATATATATATAGGAACCGACCGGGGCTGGAATTTGGCCGGGGCCGGGGCCGGGGTCACCCAAATTTGGCCGGGGCCGGGGCCGGGGTTATGGCCGGGGTTTCCTAAAATTTGTAAAGAGGTCAAAAGCACTGAAATTTTAGGTTAAGAAAATTAGATATAAGGTTTATTTAATTGTAAGGAAGGAGTAGAATAGCCAACATTCACTTCAATTAATGATTACATGCATTTTCTCTAAAAAAAAAATCAGAAAATTACAGTTTTGTATATTTAAAGTTTAAAAAAAGTACAAAAATTTAAAAAAAAATTATTCTAATTCATAATAGTGATTTAACACGTTTACCTAGGTAAGACCAAAGGTAAAGTTTGAAAAAATGTAAGATATAAAATTATCAATTTAACCTGTATTTATACATATCATTGTTATTTTATTGCTATGTATCAAACTTGTATCATTTAGCTGCATTATTTAAAAATTATTATTTTGTTTATACTTTCAGTCAATATGGCTAAAAGATCAGCTTCTGCAGTATTTGAATACTTTACAATGTTTCAGGATAGACTCGAAATAGCTAAATGTAACATCTGCAGTCAGAAAATTAGAAGAGAACCTCCGGGTGCTACAAGTAAAAAAAATTTCAACCAAATCTTTTTGGAGTATCTAAAATCAAAACACAAAGATGAACATTCACTAGCAGAAAAGGAGCGGTCAAAAGAAACAGAAAAGAAAAAAATCTTAATTTTCTTAATTTTGCAAATGATTGAGCTGAAATTTTCAAAATATGTGAATTTTTTCACGAAGTTCTGAGTTGATTTCGAGCATTTTTTTGAGTCTATAACGGTTTGAAACTTATTTGGACCCAAAGTTGAAAAAAATGAATAACTTGGTCAAACCACTGGTCCACATGAGCTGAAAATTTAACTGAATACCTTTGCCCCAATTTCTTGCATTGGTGGGAATAGATTTTTAATATCACGTCTAGAAATTTTTTTTTTGCAAAAATCGTACCCTTCTGGAGGAAAAAATTATTTAAAAAAAAAAAATGCTACCTACTATTTTTTTTTATTTGTGAATATTGTTTAGAAGAGGAACAGGGCAACAATTTTTATTCTGTGCATTTTTAAATGCCCTTTGTTTGAAGCGAGATATAGCCCCTCAAACTTTGGGAATTTTTGAAATTTGGCCAAAAATGGACCTTTTTGAAGGCTATATCTCAAAACCAACGAATCTCATCGAATAAAGTACATAGAGGAATTTGTAGCCCCACCCCTCCTCTATACACACCAAAAATAGGAAATGTTATAGTTGTATTTTTAAAAAAAAGATTTCGTCTGAAAAGGTGGATTTTTTTAGTTCAAAAAATTTTTTTTTCTATAGTTGGTCAGTTTTTGGCTTATAACATTTTTTCTATAACTCTGGAAACAAAAGTCTATTAGAGGCTTTTGTAGCCCATATAATTTTGAATAAATAGTCCAACTTTCAGCTCATTATAAAAAGTGGTTTGGCACCACCATTCTATTGAAAAAGGGTAAAATTTCCACAAAAAAATTTTTTTTTTAACCGTAATAGACTCGGAAAAACGCTAGAAAGGGACTTTTCTTACCGGTAAAAAATCTATATACACTGAAAGTTTCAGCAGAATCGGCTGAAAATAAAAAAAAGAAAAAAAAAAATTTTTTTTTTGTATAATTTGCCATTTTAACCCCGGCCGGCAACCCCGGTTTTCCCTGATTTTTAGCCGGGGCCGGGCCGGGGCCGGGGTCAGTAAAAATGGCCGGGGTTGGCCGGGGCCGGGGCCCCGGTCGGTTCCTATATATATTATATATATATATATATATATATATATATATATATATATATATATATATATATATATATATATATATATATATATATATATATATATATATATATATATATATATATATATATATAATATATATAAAGTTGAGATTGCTTCGTTCCTTATGAACTTCAATCTAATCAGAAAGGTTAAAGCCAACACCAAGGTTTCCACATATCATTTATTATAGTGTGAACGTTTCAAACCTTAACGCGGTCCGTCTTCAGTACAATCTAAGTTTTAAAAATTTATAATTTAAAATATAAACAATCAATCTTATCAATCATCAATGATGAATCATCCCAATCTAATTCTAGCATGTCATTCATTTGAGTCGCCTTTGTCTGTGGAGACACTTGATCAAGAATTGAATCATTAGACATATATCTACTGCATCCCATCGGAATCCAGAACTTTCAAGTTTGCTCTTCTGTTTTTAGAATCTGTCTCTCTATCACTAGAATTTTCCTCAGGAGTTGTACTCCTAGTCAATGTTGAACAACGAACGCGACGAAAGTCGGGAGAGTATACACGTGCAATTGGCACACTTGAAGAGCCATTTCTTGAATTCCAGAACAAGGCAGATGTCATTTTTTTTTTTTTTTTTTTTTTTTTGAAATCAAGAAATGAAAAAGTCTTTCAAACTTGCATATAAGTTACTGGAAAATGCTGCAGCCACTTGCGAAATCTATCTTCATGAATAAGGATATTCAATTCGCATAAATTTTGATACAAAGAACAAAAATAAGTTAAACCCCAATGACAGTATCAAATTGCTCTGAAATTAAAAAGTCCTGATTTTGATGTGTCAAAAATAAATGTCATTTCTTCACAGCCAAAATGAAAAAGTTTTCAATGAAATTATGTTCCCTAATAAGATTTTTATTATTATGTGTTACAACTTTCCTATTTCATTCAATATATTTTAAATTTGATTATTTTGTTTCATTTATGTGCATTTTCTTTTCATTTTGTATAGTTGATTAATCAAGTACAATAAACACTTCTCAGTGTGGATGAATGTATTCCAAATTCAAATAGACAAATGAACTACTCTCATTTTAAATGTTCATTTTGTTTTCTGGATTTATTGGAATTTAAGAAAAATATTTGTATAGCGATTGGTGTAAATATGAAATACATTTAGTTTATTTTCCCTCACTACTGTAAATTATAATTCTCATTTATATTTGGTGTCTAAACAATAAAAAAATATACTAAATAAATGCAGTTTAGGTAATGTATTGTCATTTATTCAAATGTTAAACCCACTGGGTTAGTTAAAAAACTTTAACCTTGGATTATTATAAACATGAAAATGAAGTTATGAATAGTGTTAAAAAAAAAAAAAGAACTATTTCCAGTGCTTACCAACTGTTGAACGAATGCTTTCATCTTCAACCAATGAAATCTCAGGTTTTTCAGAAACTGTAGTAGTCAAATTCTCACTTCCACTTTTCTCTTCATTCAAAAGTTCTTTTCTTATAAACTCTTTCAAATATTCTGGATCTAATATTGTGGATATATATATATATATATATATATATATATATATATATATATATATATATATATATATATATATATATATATATATATATATATATATATATATATATATATATATATATATATATATATATATATATATATATATATATATATATATATATATGGTGCACAACCAATACTTAGTCATGTATTTCACATTTGGTTGTGCCCAAGTATATTTTACAAATTAAAATATCTTTTAGGAATAATAAATGCAAATATAATACTAATAACTTTTTTATGTTTGTGTTTATTCAAAAAATATTCAATTCCATTTTCCAGTAAGTATTAACAAAGTTTAGCTACTCGCGTTTATGTTTTAACATGATTACAATTTACAAGAAGATTCTTTAGCTAGCTACAATATAAAGAATAAAAATAATGAAAGAAGAGACCTCAATTAATCAGCAGAAAGGACAAAATTTAAAATACGCTTTTATTCAAACATGACATAATATACTCCTTTAAGATAAAGACATCACTTTTGTAGTCGAATTCAAAGTATCAGCCAAATTAACCAATACCGATACCCAAAAAATGGCCGATACTGCCGATACCGATACTATCGGTACATTTCTAGTATGTATAAAGCTTCAAGGTGATCTAGATTGACTTGGATGGGCAGATAAGTGGCAAATGAATTTTAAGTGTAAAAAAAATCAAAATCCTTCATGTTAGTTACTCAAATGAAAGATTTAATTACTTGAGTGATGATTGGCTTGAGACTGTGAACTAAAAAAAGATTTAGGTATGATAATTAGCTGTAATCTGAAATTGAGTGATCGGTGTTCGGAAGCATGGAATATAGTTAATAAGATGTTAAGTATAATAAATTGCAAAGTAGTTCACAAGAGCAGAGGTTATAAGCAAGCAATAGCTATGTTAGGCCAACATTAGAGTATTGTGCATAAGTTTGGGCTCCACATTTAAGAAAAGACAGATATGCTGAGGAGAGTACCACATTAAGCAACAAGGATGATTTCTGGCTTCAAGAAGAATTGATGGAGCTGGGAATGTTCTCAGTTGAAAGGAGATTTCTCAGAGGGGATATGATACAAGTTTACAAAATATTTGTGTCTGACAGCAATATAGAGATTGAAAAATACTTTATAGTGGACCATGAAAGAGAGACTGGTGGATAAGACAAGAAAATTAAAAAGAAGTCATGCCATCTCGATCTAAGAAAATACTCTTTCAGTAATAGAATTATTATTTTTTGGAATGGCTTGCCACAGGTCTGTGATTATCTGCAGCATTTAAGAGGGGGCTAGATAGATATATGGATGCTTTAGGTATCATATAAGTTATCATATAACTTGACTAAGCCAAATTGGCGGGGAAATATGAAATTTTAGATGAGCTTGTGAATAAGCTACTGAATTTTAGACTAGCTTGTGACTAAGCCTAACTGGCAGTTTTGAAGTGGATGTTGGTTTATTGCATGCTGCATGAGTAATTAGTTATATAATGCCATTAGTTAGTACTAAATAAATGTAGGGGCTTAGTTTTTTTATCTTATTTTGCATGAAAGAACTGATAACTAAGGATAGGATATACCTAGTCTTTGTTGCATGTATTAATATTAGAATTATTATGATTTGTTTTTACTGGGGCAGTCTCAATAAGACCGTGTGGCTTTTAACTGTCTCTATTTTTCTAATGTTCTCCCATTCCCCTCATCATCCCTTTCTACAAAAGACACAACAGTATTGATTTTTTTTTAAAAAGATTTTTGTGTCACATTTTTCACCAATAGTTAATATGTTATACATGTAATGATTATCTTGAATTTCATAACTTCCATACTTAATTTAAGCAAACTAAATTTTATTGAATAAGGATTATTTATTCTGCCTAATATTCTACTCTAACCTGGAGAGAGTTTTAAATGGGTAGGTACCAATTTATCAGTTTCTCAAGTTTTGGCTTGTATTTTAGAAGAAAGATCCTTTTTTTGTCCTTATTTCAATTTTCTGGGTTTGCCAAAAATAATTTTGTTTGAATACTGCATTTTATAATTTAAATTACTCTAATAAACATTAATATATTCATATACTAAATTATAAAATTTTTAAAATAAATTATATAGAATTACTATTTAGGACATCAAATGTTAAAAATAAATTATATTATAATTATATATATTATATTATATATATATATATATATATATATATATATATATATATATATATATAGTAAAATAAATTGACCATACCTAAGTTAATTTTGTTCTTTGTTTCTTCATCAACGTGTTTTACTAATATAATTTTTTCTCCATTAACATATCTTACTAATACAACTTTTTCTCCATCTGCAAAAGAGACTCCATGCAAGGCTGAGTCATCCATTTAAAAATCTTTAATTTCTTATTACCTTTTGCTGAAATTAGTAATAGGCCCTAAGTCAGTTTGGAAATGTTAATATTTTTAGGTTGAAGAATAAGCCTATTCATGATTTAAAATATTTCAGGTTTAAAAAAAAAAAAACAAAGCAAATTAATTTAACATTGAGGATATGAAACTTTATTATATATATATATAATATATATATATATATATATATATATATTATATATATATATATATATATATATATATATATATATATATATATATATATATATATATATATATATATCCTCTGGTGGGAACTTCCCACTGGAGTTGGCAAAACAGTCGGAAATCTGGTCAACATTGACCAACATGACCCAATACATGGCATTTAAAAGTGCAACTCGAAGGAAGTTGAGAAAACAGATAATGGGAGTGTGTTCCAGACTTTACCAGTAGAATATATGTAAGACTGGGGTCAGAGTTGGACAGACAAAGGATGAGGCTGTATAGAAAGGCTTGTCACATGAGATCTTCTCAATGGTGAAGGTATGAGATGAAAGAGAGCAGAAGAGAAGTGTCCATTCTAATAGCGATAGTATTGGAGAATTAGTAAGAGCAGGAGAGTTGATGAAATGACAAGCCCTAGACTCCACCTTCTCAAGGAGAGCTGTATGAGTGGAACCACCTCAGATGTGTGAAGCATACTTCACACAGGGGTAAACAACACCCCTATAGAGAGCAAACAACTGGGATGGAGTGAAATAATTCTGAAGACACCTCAGAACACCCAACCTCTTAGAAGCTTGTTTAGAAAGAGAAGTAATGTGATCTTTCCAAGAAAGAAAGATACACCAAGAATATTAAGGATATGAAGGTTGAAGGTTTGAGTTGTGTGTTTTCAAAAAAAAATATAGTTGTGTGGAAAGTTGTGTCAAGTAGAGAGATGGAGAAACTGAATTTTTGAGGAATTGAAAAAATCATGTTTTCTCTGCCCCAATTTAAAATTCCTGAAAGATCAAACGCTAGTTGCCCAAGGCTACCCTTCTCAAGTCTATTAACTGCTGTTGGGAAGGATGTCTTTCAAGCAAAGGAATAATGAAGAGTGGACTGGGCTACAACTTTTATTTAGTACATTTTTAAATGTTATTTGCTCGAAGTGAGATATAACCTCTCAAACTTTAGAATTTTTTTAATTTTATCAAAAATGGACCTTTTTCGAGAGTATCTCACAACCAATGAATCCATTGAATAAAGTATAGAAAGGAATTTGTGGCCCTATCACTCCTTTATATACCCACTAAAAATAAAATGTAATAGTTGTAGTTTTTTCTTACTTTTTTGTCTGAAAAGGTAAAAATTTTTTTTTTTTGGCAAAAATTTTATTTTCAATAGTTGGTCAGTTTCGGGCTTAACATTTTTTTCTATAACTCTAGAGATATTTAAAATATACATTTTTTCATCTTTTTGCTTTTTATTTATTTAGGTTATGCCTATTTTCTGGCCATTAGCATACATTTAACCTCTATGTCAAGGTTAAGTTAAACTAGTGTTAGATTTGTGTCAAAATATATTCCTACATAAGTATCAATTTATTCTCCAATTATCTTTATTTACAAAAGTAAATGTCAAAGTTGCATTATTTTTGAAATTTATTTTTACTACAACTTGAAGTACATTTTAATTTACTAAATTTGATTTTCCTCCCACATTTAAATATATTTTCTTCAATATATATATTACATTTCCAGTTTATTTTTTGAATAATAACAAAATACCAGCTTGGAGACAAACTACATATTTACCATATATATATATATATATATATATATATATATATATATATATATATATATATATATATATATATATATATAATATATATATATATATATATATATATATATATATGGTAAAGGTGGAGATTGTTTCTGAGTTTCGATTGTTAAAAAATATCGAAAATCGAAAATATCGGAGAAGCCTATCATAAACAAGAGAGTTGTCAGAGGTACGAGGTACTATTACTAGACATAGACACAATTATTATTACTTACTTTTCTAGCAGAACCTAATTCGACTTATCATAACCTGAACTACCGAAATTGCCGTAAAAAGAGGCCTAACCTACACAAGAATTTGCCGTAAAGAGAGACCTAACGTACACAAGAACGTTTGCATGACATAGTAGCCTAGGGCTAATTATAGGTATGAAAATATCGATTAATCGGAAATATCGACGTAAAAAAATATCGATATAAAAAATATCGAAACTCAGAAACAATCTCCACCTAAGCCTATATATAATATATATATATATATATATATATATATATATATATATATATATATATATATATATATATATATATATATATATATATATATATATATATATATATATATATATATATATATATATATATATATATATATATATATATATATCACGATGAACATTCTTTAAAGATCTTGAGACTTCTTCTTCAAGCGAAGTGTTCCGCCATTCGACCAAATCTTTGAATCCAGCGTAGGGTTCTATCTTTAAGCTAGCTGCAGCGGGATTTACATCTTCAATTGTCAATCTTAAATTTTGGCTTATATGCAAAACATCTACAATCACAAACTAATAAACTAGTAACACAATAATCTTAGTACAAAAATATCTAACTAAGGTGTGAAACAGCATAGGTACTACTACAATTATAATATATTTTGTAAGTATGAGTAAAGCCGTAACGGCACTACGAAAATATTCGCATCACGTGATTGCAACAAAATGGCTGCAGAAAATAATTGGGTGCGGTCTACGAAAATTTGTTTATACATCCAGCTGTAAACAGATCTTCAGGAAATTCAGGAATGTTCATTTTTATATTTTTTTATTTTCATACAACATTTTTTTGAAAGTATCAGCTGAAATGTAATAAGCATATAATTTTATTAGTCAATTAAATTCATGAATATCAAAATGACTACATTGAAAAAAATAAACAAATTTACGCGGTAAACAAAGAATTTTTAAAAGACTTTGGCAGCAACCGTCACTAATTATTACTGGAACCAACACCATCCTTGAATACTTGAAAAACCAACGATTCTAACTATATTTAAAATTAATTAACAAAGAAGAATTTGTTAAAATAATGGCACATCATATTCTTTAAGTGTACCATAGACTATGAATTGTACAAATAAATTTGAATAACAAAGTTTTCAAAAGATATATGCTATAATCAAAGTTTACAATAATACAATTATTGTAAACTTTGCTGTAATAAAGTATATGGTCATCACGTGACCATTCAAGATTATCAGCAGTGAAATTTTAATCAATTTAGATGAGTTTCTAGAATATTTGGATTTAATTAACAATGTTTCTTCATTGAAACGCATTCAGAATATAATATATATATATATATATATATATATATATATATATATATATATATATATATATATATATATATATATATATATTATATATATATATATATATATATATATATATATATATATATATATATATATATATATATATATATATATATAGGTAAAGGTGGAGATTGTTTCTGAGTTTCGATTGTTAAAAAATATCGAAAATCGAAAATATCCTCGGAGAAGCCTATCGTAAACAAGAGATTTGCCAGAGTTACGATTACTAGACATAGACACAATTATTATTACTTACTTTTCTAGCAGAACCTAATTAGACTTATCATAACCTGAACTACCGAAATTGCCGTAAAAAGAGACCTACCCTACACAAGAATTTGCCGTAAAAGAGACCTAACGTACACAAGAACGTTTGCACGACATAGTAGCCTAGGGCTAATTATAGGCAGGAAAATATCGATTAAAATAAAATATCGACATAAAAAAATATCGATATAAAAAATATCGAAACTCAGAAACAATCTCCACCTAAGCCATATATATATATATATATATATTATATATATATATATATATATATATATATATATATATATATATATATATATATATATATATATATATATATATATATATATATATATATATATATATATATATATATATATATATATATACATAATTTAATGTAAAATTTATGTAACTTGCAGGGAAATACTTTGTAAATGGGAAGAATTTAATTTTTTTTGTAAATAAAGAATTTACTCTTTCTATTTCTTTTTTTGATGTAAATAAAACACTTATACTATCTACTTATCTTTTCATACCCTTGTTACTTTGTCAGTGATGTTAATGCTAGGTTCTACTATCATATTACTCAGGAATGAAATAAATGACTACCTTATGCAATTTTTGTATCCGCACCAAGCTGCTCTCATATCTGAGGTGGGTCAGGTTTCACCCGTCTTTTGGATAGTGTTGAGCCCATATATATATATATATATATATATATATATATATATATATATATATATATATATATATATATATATATATATATATATATAAAAGACTTTTAAACTGATCCAAATCCTACTTTTTAAATGATCTTTGCATCATGACGTTGGTACCTTGTTTGTTTTCTATAGGTACTACAGCGTCAAATGCAATGCTCGAGGAAATTGTCTACTTGTATTCCTCCACCACTACGGCGTCCTCGTAGCACAAGGGGTGCATTGTTCGCATTTAAATTTTGTGTGGGCGTAGGCATAGATATAACATACTTTTATTGTTTTAGAGAGAGAGATAATGTGACATTTTTAAGAAAGATCACGAGAAATAGAAACACCAAGAATATTGAGGACAGATGAAGGTGTGAGTTGAGTGTTTTCGAGGAAGATATCATAGTTGTGTGGAAGATTGTGTCGAGTAGAAAGATGGAGGAATTGAGTTTTGATAAATAAATAAATATATATATATATATATATATATATATATATATATATATATATATATATATATATATATATATATATATATATATATATATATATATATATATATATATATATATATATATATATATATATATATATATATATATATATAGAGTGGAGAGTGTATGCGTGTTTCCCTTTTAATTTTATGGATTTTCGTAGGTTATTATAAATTTCATATCATTTATTTCCCCTTCTGTATGCTTTTGTGCATCCACGCATTATAGGATTCATTTTCCTTTTTCCTTTTTATCAAAATGTAGATAACATACCTTTAAAAAAAGAAATTTTTTATCTTTTTATAATAAAGACGATTATTGCCTTATCAGTTTTTGGCCGTGTAAACGTTAGTGATAAGAAAAGCAGCGCATAAAAACTGCTGGTTTTGTTTGAATTATCATTCCTTCTCCTTTAGTGAATGGTTAAGGTCGCTCCTGGCGTTGTGAAGAATTTGGAGTTTTATTTGTTTTGTTTTTTTTGTTTTAAAAAATTTGAAAATTATGGCTGGCCATTCTGTCCCAATTGATTTCTGGGTTGATCCTGTGAAAGTTGTTAATCCAGGTTAGTATAGTTTAATTTTTCCTTTAGTTGCACCTAGAATTATAAACATATAGTAGTTTTTAAGTAGATAGATGTATAGAAAAAATTTGTTGAACCTCTAATTAGTACTGCTCATCAGTACATTACCTGAGCTTAAATTCGTTTTTAATGTATGTTACCACACATAAACTTTATATATGGGTAATTTTCTAGCTGCTTTAGAAAACGAAGGCAAAAATTGAAATTCATTAAATAAAACCTAATAAAGAGTGAGATATCACCTTCGTGCAACTTGCCAAAAATTCCCATCTTAGGTAATTTCTGCAGTATATTTATAATATTTTTGGGGAAAATAAAGTATTGAAATTTTGGTAAATTTGCCTTTCGCAGTGGTCGCTTTTTTTTCTGTATATTGAAACTATGAATAGAATTATATAAATCAAATTAACATGCACAAGAATAATTGAATAATAGGTACATGACATTAATGAGTTAAATTTTTACCTAATCCTTTCACTCGCTAAATAAAAAATAATAATAATAATCGAAGAATTTTTGGTATATATCAACTTTAATAATATAATTTCTCTTTGGGGTAATTTCTATAAATTTATTTATACATGTTACAAAATGTAAACATAATATAATGAATGAAATAATAAAAATGAATGACTATAATTGATGCAAAAAAAACTAAATTCTTACACCCACCTTCACCATCCTGTTAGTTGTTAGTTATTTTTATCAAACCTTCTCTACGGTGTTTAAAGTGAATAGTTTTCTAAATGATGATGATGAATTATATAAAAATGTTATTTTGAGATGTCTTGCTCCAGTAATTCAGAAAAATTTGGTTTGTTATTAGGTGGTTCTATTAATTAGATCATAGTCCAGTTCCTAGTTCCCTGTTAAAAATAACAGCATTATAAAAAGAAAAAGGAAAAATTCCGTTTAGTGGTATATGGAGTAATATTTTCACTGAAACTTTCAAATATTATACTAAACTTACCCTGGTTATGGGTTCTGATTTCTTATATCAGTTCTACCTTTGAATATATCCCAATGTAGACTTATATGTAGAATTCTTTCCTATATGTTGGTCTTCTGGTTTTATTTTATTCCTTCTGCTTTTATTATTATTTGGTGTTTCTTTAGGTACCACAAAAGCTTTACAAAAACAGGAAGTAATTTCTTCTTAAATGATTTTCCTCTTTACTGTTTTAATGTTTAATTATAAATAAATATTTTATCATCAATATTTCAGAACTTTCTGAAATAATAATAGAAATAAAAAGTAACCACTTCAATATAATTTTCATTATATATATTATATATATATATATATATATATATATATATATATATATATATATATATATATATATATATATATATATATATATATATATATATATATATATATATATATATATATATATATATATATATATATATCCTTTGGTGGGCTAATGCCAGAGGCCTTCTGATTTCCACTGAGTTGGGGAAATATAGGAAATCTGGTCATTAATGGCTGACATGTCCTGATTCACTGTTTAAAAGTGTTTAAGCCAAAGGAAGTTTGCAATATAAATATATATATTTGGTAAAGGTGGAGATTGTTTCTGAGTTTCGATTGTTAAAAAATATCGAAAATCGAAAATATCGGAGAAGCCTATCGTAAACAAGAGAGTTTGCCAGAGGTACTATTACTAGACATACACACAATTATTTTTACTTACTTTTCTAGCAGAACCTAATTCAACTTATCATAACCTGAACTACCGAAAATGCCGTAAAAAGAGGCCTAACCTACACAGAATTTGCCGTAAAAGAGACCTAACGTACACAAGAACGTTTGCACGACATAGTAGCCTAGGGCTAATTATAGGTATAAATATCAATTAAAATAAAATAAAATAAAAAAAAAAAAAAAAAAAAAAAAAAAAAAAAAAAAAAAAAAAAAAAAAAAAAAACCTAATATATATATATATATATATATTATATATATATATATATATATATTATATATATATATATATATATATATATATTATATTTTATTTTTTTTCACAGTTGAAAGAGAAACTATTTTGCAGGACATTTTGCCAATTCTTGAACCATATGCAGGAGTTCTTAAAAAGGTAATCTATTGAAAGCTTGTATAAAAACTTGTATGACATGGCAAGAGCATTTTAAATCAATGGGTGCATTCCACAGTTAAGATTCCATTCAATTGTTTTGAAGATTCTTCAAGCGAAGATCTTTAAGCCAGGATTTAAGAGACTTTAAGGCTTAGCTCAGTGAGCTATACACCCTAAAATTTCAATTTTTAATTTTTGCTATAATAAATCTTGAAAGGCCACTGTGGGAAGCAGACATTAGTGATTTGTTTATCCTCTTGTCCTAGCATTCATCATCCATGTTTCACATCCATACATTACAGATGGCAAACACACCCTTTCAAACATTCTTACTTTTATTTCCTTTGGTATTTTCCCCTTCTTCCATACCTCCCTCAATCCCTCCATCAGTATTTCAAGATATTTGAACTCTTCTACCTCCTCAAATTCCTCTCCCCCCATCTTGACCTGCTCCCCCTGATTCCTCTCCTCTTACTGCCTCATCCCATCCCACAATCCTCGGATCATTTTACTCTTTATTGGATATGCCCTCAGTCCCTTAGAAGTACAATCCCTCCAAACTCTCTCACCAACATTCTCAACTTCTCCCCAGATTCTGCATCTAACACCGCATCATCTGAAGTAGCAATACATTTACCTCCCATTCACCTTCTACATTTCTTAACCTAACACTTCTTTTACCTTTCCATTCCCAAACAACACTCTGTTAACATTAAATGGCCATGGAGATATAACACATCCTTGTCTCAGACCAACTCCCATTATAGACCATGTCAGTTCCCTCCTCACTTACCCTTGCTCTACAGTTACCATATATGGATTTGATCCCATTCATTAATCTTTCTCTAACTACCCTTAACTACCCTCTCCTTTAATACCTCAAACAACTTCCTCTTCCAAACTCTATCATGTATGCCTTTTCCAAGTCCATAAAACACACATTCCCCACATTATCTTTTTCACCCAATTTCTCAGTGTAAACACTTTGTCCATACATTCCCTACCCTCTCAAAGCCCCTTATTCCTCACACACACTCCTGTCTTGTCTATTTTTTCACTCAATACCAAAATTCTCCCAAAAATCTTTTTACACAACAAAATCATTCCCCTATAATTCCGACATGCCATTTTATCCCCATTCCCTTTATATATAGGCACAATCCACACATCTTGCCACTCCTGAGGCATTTTACCCCACACACATTAAACATTCTAATCATCCATTCAACCATCTCTCCGGCTCCCACTTATCTCCCCATATATACCATCCATCAATACTGACTTTCCCTTCTTCATTTTTTCCACTGGCACTTCCTACAAATACCCCTCTTCCTCTAATAACATCTCCTCCCTCACCTCCC
>SEYY01010570.1:20000-35000 GCA_009176605.1 Armadillidium nasatum
TGTTTGTCACAGAGCAGGTTTCGTATTATCTCGCAAAACTACAAAATGGACAAATTTCATCACTCACGGAAGTAGCCTGCGCGCGACCTTGACTTTGTCTTCTATGGTTGCAGCCTGACTCTCCGAATCTGCGGAGGATCTGACACACTGTCAGTTGGTTGACCCTCAATTCTGAGGAACCTAACCTCTAGGAGAGGTCTGTTTCCAATAGTGTGATCAGGCTGATTGAAAATTCCTTTTTTCTTCTCTTTGTGTCTATCCATTCATAGGTATTCTGAGCCAAATGAAGACACTAACACTCAATTTAAACTCGTGATGGTTACGAAACTAGCTCATGTGCACTTGAATAGAGTAAGGTTTGTCCAACACTTTGGGTAATATGCACATAAACTGAGCATGGTGTGTATTGATTTTTTTAATATTATTTTGTTGGTTCTGTTGTTCCATTTGGATCCCTATGAGCGTATTACTACGTAATCCTAATTGTATAAGTTGGCCTACTAATACCAATTCTTAATTTTGCCTGGGAGTTTGTGTAATATATATATATATATATATATATATATATATATATATATATATATATATATATATATATATATATATATATATATATATATATATATATATAGTTTTTCTATTTTTACGGTTTTGCTTTGCAGGATGGAAGGAAGATTGAAGAAGAGCTCAAGTCCAAATTATCATCGAGTAGAGCAAAAGTTCTTACAGCAATTAAAAGAGGTCCTTCAATAAATCCATATTATACCACGTCAGGTAATAATAGAATGTTTAAAAGCAATAAAGTACTTTTTGTCTAAGTAAAACTTAAAAGTTATTCTAATAATTTGACTCTCACCACACACGTTGATCGATTTGGAACAAATTGCACTATTCTTCATTTTATTACCAACTTGTATTGATTACTAAATGTGATAGTCGCTTAGAGAGACTGGATTAATTTTCTAGTTCAGATGTTCATTAGTTAATTAATATCACTTTATAACTACAGATTTGTCACTTATAATCTTATTATTATTCTACCTGAAGATAAAAATTAAACTTTTAAAAATAAGGGGGGGGGGTGGAAAAACATTAAAAGATTAACCTTTTTTCATACGTCTTTTTTCTTTTTTCAATGGAGAATTAAAATTAGTTTCAATCATTTTCCTAACACAAAAACCAATTTTCTCCCCTTTTTTTCTTAATATGATTTTATATTCTCGCCTGCCTTATTCCTTTTGTCAGTATCCTTTATTTGCTCTTTGGTTCTTACCACTGCATCAGATTAATTTCTTACATTATTTCTTTAATTCTTGCTATGTCTATTGAATTTCACAAGGTTTAGACGACCTCACTGAAATATTCTATACAGATTAGCAAGAATGGAATCGGAAAGATGAAAACGAGATGCAAAAGAGGGAGCAGCAGATTTGAGATGAGTAGAGGAATGGAGGGTCGAGTCATCAGCATGTGAATGGATATGGTTAGATGAGCAGCTGAGATCATTAATAAAAAGTAGAAATAGAGGAGACATGACATAACCCTGAGGAACCACTATTGACAGGAAATGAGATCGAACCATCAAGTAACGTTCTTACGAAAGCCATACTGGCGATCAAAGATAAGATTAGAAGAATTGAGATGTTTCCAAATCTTCCTGTTAAGGATAGATTCGAAAACTTTAGAAAGAACGGAGGTTAAAGAAATTGGACGGTAGTTAGAGGGTTGAGAGGGGTCCCCCTTCTTCGGCACAGGCTGAATGAGCGCACGTTTCCAGCAAGTAGGGAAGGTTGAAGTAGAAAGACATAGACGAAATAGTTTACCAAGGCAGAGTTAAACCAAGGTTTATTAGGTTTAGTGGAAGGGAAAGAATATGGAATGTACGCCTCCATGCCAGAGAGAATCACCTCAGTTATTCGCTCTGCACATTCCGAGGGACCCCTACCACGGAAACAGTAATCATTCCATGGAAAATCAGAGAAGTACGACCGCAAGTCAGACCAGTTAGTGGCACCGAAATGCCAGAAACGTCTCCTCGCCGAAGGCTGGGGCCGTTCTTGCGGAAGACTTGAAGAGACAGGACAAGATACGGAGATAAGAAGATGATCGGATGAACCCAGAGGAGGAAAGAGTTTAGCAGTATAAGGAGAAGGATTAGAAGTTAGAAAAAGGTCTAGAATGTTGGGTTCATCACCAAGACGGTCAGGGATACGGGTAGGGAGATGCACCAACTGCTCAAGGTTGTTCTGGATAGAAAATTGGAAGGCAAGTTCACCAGCTGGATCTTGAGAACTAGATGAAAGCTATTGGCGGTGGTGAACATTGAAATCACCTAAAATGATGATTTCGGAGAAAAGAGAAGAAGAAAGAATGTGCTCTATTTTGGAGTTAAGATAATCGAAGAATTTTGGATAGTCTGTAGAGTTAGGAGATAAGTAGACAGAACAAATGAATTTAGTTGTAGAGTTGCAAGAAAGTTTAAGCCATAAAGTAGAAAATTCAGAAGACTCCAAATTAGAGACACGAGAACAGACAACATCATTTCGCACATATGCGCAACATCCGCCTTTGGCTGAAAATTGAAGATAGAGACAGTAGGAGGAAACAGAGTAGGGTTTGCTGTCAGAGCACTCAGACACCTGAGTTTCAGTTAGGAACAAGAGATGAGGTCTAGAAGAAGAGAGGTGGTGTTCGACAAAGTGGAGATTAGAAAAAAGACCGCGAATGTTGCAGAAATTAATGAAAAACGAAGACCGTGCACCAGGGCAAGTCGGCATAGAGGTCTTGGTGGCGCCAACCCCATCATCGGAGGCCACCAACTCCCAAATGATGATGGGGAAGGAGTGGATGAGGGGCTATGTTTGGAATCTGCCCCTCTTGGATTCTCCGAGGCAGATTTATGTTTCGCCATTTTGATTAATTTAATAGGTAATGTAAGTGTAAGCGTTTGTAAATTTGTAGGACACATGTGAAGAAGTAGGAAAGTTGTGGAGCATAGGCACTCCAAGAGTGAGTCAAGGGTACACTAGAGACCCTCTGAGAAGATGAAACGCGAAAAGGAACGAACCAAAGGGCAACGGGGTGAAACGGAATGGTCTAGCCCATTCTATCACCCCGTGTGTTAAGCCCAGTAGGGGTACTTGCATCGCTTCGGATGGCGCTACATCCTCCCCCTATAAAATATATATATATATATATATAATATATATATATATATATATATATATATATATATATATATATATAATATTATATATATATATATATATATATATATATATACTAGGGATGGAGCGATACCAAAATTTTACCGAAACCGATACCCGATACCTAAAAATATGCCGATACTTTACCGATACCGATACTTTTACTCCTATACCAAAATTTTTACCAATCCGATACTTCACTCCATCCCTAATATATATATATATATATATATATATATATATATATATATATATATATATATATATATATATATATATATATATATATATATATATATAATATGAAAAATAATTTTCTTATTCATGCTATCCAAAAAATTAATCAAAAATTAGACAACAAATTAATAACTTTCAAATTTATACATCCGCAACTTCTGCATTTATAATGCAGATATTGGAGATGCGGATGTCACATACATCACTACTATATATATATATATATATATATATATATAATATATATATATATATATATATATAATATATATATATATATATATATATATATTATATATATATATATATATATATATTAGTGATGGATCGGATGTCATATTTTCCAATTTGCGGATGCGGATGTTGAATTTTGGAGAAGTGCGGATGCGGATTTGAATTTTCGAAAGTGCGGTGCGGATGCGGATGTTGAATTTTCGAAAGTGCGGATGCGGATGCGGATTTTGAATTTTCGAAAAGTTCGGATGCGGATGCGATTAAAATTTTGATGCGGATGCGGATGTTAATTTTGATGAGATGCGGATGCGGATGTAATATATATATATATATATATATATATATATATATATATATATATATATATATATATATTATATATATATATATATATATATATATATATATATATATATATATTTCACTATCACCTTTCCCACTTTCGTGAGGTGGTGCTCGCCACAATTCCCTTACAAACATAACTATTCTTACCTTTCAACGCTTTCACCACCTCCCTCCATCTCTGTCTCCACAAATCTTCTACCCTCTTCTAAACTCAAATTCCTTCCATCAAAATCACTCTCACTCCATCCATCCATCTCCACTTCGGCCTTCCCCTCCCCCTACCCTTTCCCTATCTACATCGGATCTACGTACCTTGCCAACCATTCTGTTCTCTTTCATTCTTCACATATGTCCAAACCATTTTAGCACATCCTCCTCCTCTCTATCAATTACACCCTTCTTCCATTTACACATCTCCCTTATTCTTTCATTTCTAATCCTATCAATCCTTCTCAATTTATATATCGCTCTCAAATCTTTCATCTCAAAGACATTGAAACTTTTTCTCGACCGAGCACTTATCGTCTATGTTTCACACACATACAATACAGAAGGTGAACACATACATTCAAACATTCTTATCTTTATTTCTTTCGAAATTTTTCCTTTCTTCCATACTTTTCTTAGGCCCCCCAATACTTTCATTCCTTCTACCACTCTGTTCTTTATTCCTTTTCCGTCCCACCCTTACCTTCCACCCAACATTACTAGATATTTGAATTCATTCACCTCCTCAAGTTTCCATTCTCACACTTCTACAACCCAATTCCTCCCTCCACATTCCTCATCCCCACCTCCAATCCTCATAACTTTATTCTTCGCTGGATTGAATTTCAATCTCGTGTTTGCACATTTCCCTTCAAACTCTCTCACAAGTATTCTCATCTTTTCTCCAGATTCTGCCACCAACACATGCCGCATCATCTGCAAAAAGTAAAACATTCACTTCACATTCACCCTCCATATTCTCAACGTAATACTCTTCCCTTCTCTCTCCATTTTTCTAAGTAAACCATTCATCAATAGATTAAATAACATGGAGATATTACAAACCCCTGTCTCAATCCCACTAAACCAATCCGATAGTTCTCTCTTCACCCTCACTCTTGATCTACAATTCGCATATATATATATATATATATATATATATATATATATATATATATATATATATATATATATATATATATATATATATATATATATATATATATATATATATATATATATATATATATTAGTGATGGATCGGATGTCATATTTTCTAATTTGCGGATGCGGATGTCGAAATTTTGGAGAAGTGCGGATGCGGATGTTGAATTTTTGAAAGTGCGGATGCGGATGCGGATGTTGAATTTCCGAAAATGCGGATGCTGCGGATGTTGATTTTTGTGCGGATGTTCCGAATATATATATATATATATATATATATATATATATATATATATATATATATATATATATATGCGTTTGGGTTGTAAGTAAGTTTGATAAATTAATGGTTGAAATTAACTTGCCTTTTATTTCCAGATGACCGAATATTGGAATATGATATAGAAAAAGTTCTTTTTGTTGAAAAATCTCCGTTTCAGAAAGTTGAGATTGTTCAAACAAAGAGCTATGGAAATATTTTAATATTGGATGACCTTCAAAGTAATTATTATTATTATTATTATTATTATTATTATTATTATTATTATTATTATTATTATTAATGATGTTAATTATCCGAGAGAGAACCTTTTAGTTAAGGAAACATTTATTTCAATACGTTGAATGAAATGAGATACTTCATAAACTTTTTTTTTTTTATTTATTTATTTTTTTTTTTGTGTGTGTGTGTCGTGATAAAGAACAGTCCTATTCATTATCAGTTCATATTACCTCTGCCATTTCTATTTAAATTGCTTAATCTATTTTATTTTTTTCCATTTTTATTTTAAGATTTGGCTGAAAGCGACCTTTCTTACACTCAAGCCCTAATGCACAAAGATAAAGAAGACTTCAAGGGTAAAGAAGTTCTTATTCTTGGGGGGGGTGATGGAGCCTTGTTATGGGAATTACTCAAGGAAGAACCAGGCTTTGTTACTATGATAGATGTAAGTAAAATTTGTTTTATTTTATCTTTATATACCTAGATTATGGTCTTTCATGTGTGAAACTTATTAAAAAAATTTGATGTCTTGAATTCGAAGAAGCTGAATAATATGTGGCAATGTTTTCTAATATTCGAAAATATTATAATTGAGTGCTTATTAGCTTATTATTATTATTATTATTATTATTATTATTATTTATTGAAATAACTATATCCTAATCTTTAAATTCTACAAACAGAATTCAACAAAGGAATTACTTTCACTTATAAAAATAAAAAATGTATATATATATTTTTTGTTCCTTTGTGTGATATTGATAGGATATATGTAATTACAAAGATTTGCTACTGATAACTAATCTTATCTAAGCTGACTACTGCTAACACACTAAATGAACTGAAAAGCCAGTCTCATCCTTTCTCTGTCCAACCCCGACCCCAGACTGAACTGCTACGCTCAATCTTACAGTGCTCTACTGGTAAAGTCTGGAACACACTCCCTTTATCTGTTTTCCCAATTTCCTTTTACTTGCACACTTTTAAACGTCGTGTATTAGGTCGTCGGCCATTAGTGACCAGATTTCCTAATATTCCCCAACTCTGCTGGAATTTGGTAGGCCTACGGCCTTTGCCCACCAGAGGAGACAAAAAATATAAACTTACCTTTATTTTTATTATTATTTAATATTTTTATTTATAAATATATATATATAAATTTATTTAAAAATAATGATAATATAATTTTTTTTCTTTTTTTTTTTTTTTTTGGGGGGGGGGGCAAGGTTTTGATTTGTGTGTGTAATGAATGTATGATTGTTTGTGTTATATATAGATTTATTCTTTTTTCCTCTTGGATGAATTATCCTCTCATTCTTCTTCTTCCTTGGGGCTTCTTTTCATTCTTATTTGTTGGATCATATTTGGTCTCTATATTATACATAATAACTGAAATTAAACAACCTAATGGGCTGGATGCAAGACTTAAAATAAAACAATTATCCTTTTATGATATTTCCTAAAAATAAAAACGTTATTCTTCCCATAAAATAACTAATTGGTTAGCAAAACTCCCATTTCTACAATGCCACTTCAGTTACACTTTTCTTTTCACTAAAAAAGTAAATAAGCAGATAAAAAATAATAAAAGCATATAAATTATTTTGATTATTATTGATATTCATGTTATGATTATTTTTAAATTAATATAATTATTATTTATTATTTACTTTTATTATTATTATTGCTATTCCCTATGGCTATCCCATAGAACCCCATTTCATCCTTATATATTTTATCAGTACCTGCTTGTTTGTTTTAATCTTACCCCCAATTTTTCTAATACTTTAGTAAATACATCTTCAATATGTAGCTCTTCTGTTCATTTATTATTATTATTATTATTATTATTATTATTAGATTGATGAAGTGGTACTTAAAGCTTGCAGAAAATACCTCCGCTCAGCTTGTGGAGATTGTTTGGACAATTACAAAGGAAAGAATTATGAGGTAAGAAATGAGTTTAATGGCTTTTAAAATAATAAATACAAATATTTAACTGAATCTAGGAATATATATAAATGAAAGTGTTTGATGAGTACAAACGCTCGATGCAAAAGAAAAAAGATATATATATGATTTTGATTTGCATTATTGAGTAGGGTGTTACTGCTTTAATATAGTAAATATTTATACTAATCATGATTAACAAAAAACTTTCGAAATTTTCCCAGATTATTATCGGAGATGCCATTGCCTACATGAAAAACTACATAAAAGAAGGCAAGAAATTTGACTATGTGTTTGCAGATTTAACTGATATTCCAATTTCTTCTAGTCCCAGAGGACAATTGTGGGATTTCATCAGAGAAATTATGAATTTAGGCATCGAAGTGCTTAAGCCTTCTGGAAAATATATGACTCATGTAAGTTTTAATTTTATCGGAATACAATTGGAAATTTTAATAGATTATTTTCATTATTATAATTATTCGTAGTTTGCTGTCACAGTTGTATTTATTTAGCATTAACATTCCAACTTTTTAAATTCTAATATTTGAATTAAACTTAGAGGTCCTTGCACAACCCCCCCCCCCTACCACTTTACTAATAATAATAGAGCATTGACCATAAGCATCTGTGAAAGTTGTGAAATTAAAATGAAGGGTGAAAAATTTTGAACATACAGAATAAAACATTTTTCTTTGTTACTGTTAATAATTGAAAATATTTTAAATTTAGAGAGTCTCTAAAGAAAGTTGGAGAGTGTAGTGAAAAAAGAACATGTCATATGATTAAAAAAATTATTGTATTAATTTGCATTAATGCAGGGTTCAGTCCTTTCTTAAAGGTAGACCTCTGTTGTAGAGAGGGGCCAAAAACACGTTGGTGCACGCGAGGTTCATCCTTCATTTCTATTTTTGTCAATCGTGACTTAAAATCGTGAAATTTATTCCCCCAGTTTCCTTTTTTTTCCATTCATCCCCTAATCCCGTGTACGTATTTCTGTTCTTAATTTAATGCTTCATCTTCTTCCCTATGTCTATATCTCTATTTGTGTTGGGTCCACCCAGTAATCCGCTTCTCATGATTGAAGGTACAAATTATAAAACTGGTCCTTTGCCATTGAACAGGCTGCCAATTTTAAGGGACTTAAACCTGAGGAAGCCTTCCCAATCTTGGGTGCATATTTCTGGGCATAGTGTTTGCTCATTGTGGTGACCGGATGGGAATTGGGCTAATCTGCATGAGAGGCTAATCCAAAACCACAAACACAAACCATCATTACTTTGTAAGATTCTTGGGACTAATCCAAGGCTACAATCATACCCCATTACTTTGCTGTGATGTTCTGGGAGGTTAATCCAAGGCCACAACCATCACCCGCTACAGTGGCATGGAGTTTTGATGGTCATTTCCAGTCTTTTAGGTTCTTTTCGACTTGGCAGTTGTGCACACTCCCCTTTTTAGATTTTATTTTTTCCATTAATTATGCATTGACTCTTCTTTCCCGATTCTTCCTAGCATTCCATGCTATATGCTCCCAAGACCTGACTTTTATTTTTTCTTTTAGAATCCCCATATTCCAGTATCGATACAATGTTTGCTTTCCTCCAAAAATAAAAAAAATAAAAGTTTTAAATTTAATTTAGCGTTTCCAAAAATCTTCATTTCGTATAGTTGTCATCTCTGGTGTCTATTGTTTCATGATTCCGTATAGCAGTTTTTAGGTATATGTAGTGATGATTCCTGTACATTTTCTATTAAGCTTTCACTTATTTTTGGTCATTTATGTTGTGACTTCTGACTCTTGTACAGGCAATCCTTCTAAATTTGTACTACGAAAATAATTATAAATGTAAGGGCAAAAACAAAAGATTTTGTATTTACTATAGTTTTATATTTTTATTTACAGGCTATTGGCATACAATGTGAATCTGCTCTGAAGATGTTCGAAGAACAAATGAGTAATTTAAAACGAACAGTTGAATTCAGCAGATCAAATGCATTTGTTCCCTCCTTTAAAGAAAATTGGTGCTTTTATCAAATAACTTTAGTTTAATAAACTATTTTTTTTTCTTTAATTTTTGATCTCTCTCAATAATGTTGTTTAGTTTTAGTAAACACGCCAAAACTGCCATTCCAATTTTATTGTTGGAACCTATTTTTCAATGCTGTTAAAAGTTTTAAAGTTTTATCAAAATATATTGTTCATTGTTGGACAGCTTAAAATGTATTTCTTTACCCCATATATATATATATATATATATATATATATATATATATATATATATATATATATATATATATATATATATATATATATATATATATATATATATATATATATATATATATATATATATATATATATATATATATTTTATATATATATATTTTTTGTTTTTTTTTTTTATTATGATTAAAGTATGCAGAAGAAGATTGAAATACTAATGGAAAGGGGGTTGAAAGGGAAATACTGAAGAGGATCAAAGCTTTTTATGCGAATTGTAGATCAAGAGTGAGGGTAAAGAGGGAACTTTCGGACTTGTTTAGCATAGGAGTGGGATTGAGACAGGGGTGTGGAATGTCGCCATGGTTATTTAATCTATTGAGGAAAGGTGAAGTTACAGAAATGGAGAGAGAAGGGAAGGGTATTAGGTTGTGAAATATGAAGGGTGAATGGGATGTGAACGTTTTACTTTTTGCAGATGATGCGGTGCTGGTGGCAGAATCTGGAGAGAATTTGAGTGGAAATGTGCGAACATGAGATTGAAAATATGAAGACTTGAGGTGGAGATGAGGACATATGGAGGGTTGTAGAAGTAGAGGGAAGGAAACTTGAAGAGGTGGATGAATTCAAATATCTAGGAACGTTGGCTAAATGTAAGGGGGGAACGGAAAAAGAATAGAGTGGTAGAGGGAATGAAAGTGTTGGGGGGCCTAAGAGAAGTATGGAAGAAAGGAAAAGAATGTTTGTGCTTACCTTCTGTAATGTATGAGTGTGAAATGTGAATGATAAATACTCGGGTGAGGAAATGTTTTGAATGTCTTTGAGATGAAAGGTTTGAGAGCGATATGTAAATTGAGAAGGATTGATATGATTAGAAATGAAAGAATAAGGGAGATGTGTAGATGGAAAAGGGGTGTGGTGGATAGAGCGGAGGAGGGTGTTCTAAATTGGTCTGGACATTTATGTAGAATGAATGAGGACAGGATGGTGGGCAAGGTACTTAGATTCGAGGTAGATGGGGGAGGGAAAAGCCAAAGTGGAGATGGATGGATGAAGAGAAAGAAATTTTGGGTGGAAGGAATTTGAGCTTAGAAGAGTAGTAGACTTGCGGAGGACGGTGATGAAAGATATTAATGAGTATGTTTGTGTAGGAATTGTGGCGGACACCACCCCACGAAATAGAAAAGGTGATATATATATATATATATATATATATATATATATATATATATATATATATATATATATATATATATATATATATATATATATATATATATATATATATATATATAATATATATATATATATTATATATATATATATATAAAAAAATATATATAAATATATAATATTTATAAATTATATATATAATAATATAATATATATATTATAATATATATATATATATATATATATATATATATATTATATATAAAATATTATAATAATAATATATATAATATATATAATATATATATAAGTTTATATAAATATGAATTCAAAATTTAACTAAAATATAGGATAACAAAAGATAAAATAAGGCTATAATATATATAATATATATATATATATATATATATATATATATATATATATATAATATATATATATATATATATATATATATATATATATATATATATATATATATATATATATATATATATATTTATATACTAATATAAAAAATATAAATTTTTAGATTATATTAATGGCGAATTTTCCATTAAAGCCGAAAGTATGTTATTTGAAAGATTTGTTGCTCCTCAATGTGAAGTCTAAAATTCATATTTTAAAATAAATTTCAGTTATTTTTATGCTGCTCAAAAATTATTATTTTATATAAATTAAAATTTAGAAATTATCTTTTTTAAAAAAAATATTTGGAAGTTCATTCTATTTCTAAAAGCGACGACCGCTACAACTATCTGGAAGCAAAGATGGGTTGGAAAAATGTTTCATGAGGATTTTCTAAAGAATATTAAATTTCTTTAGGAGAAAACCTCTTGTTATAAACTTACAACAATTTATTTTTGTGATTCAGGTTGTGTGTAGCGGTCAGTAGAGAGCAATACTTTCTACGAACTCTGTTTATGCCTAGAGTATGTTCTAAATCTTCTAGGTGTAACAGTGAAGTCTAAGCGGTATCAAAGGGGGCAGCGCAGAATCTTCTAGACTTAAATCATAGACTTGCTAAAGGAAATGATATGTTAAATATGGATGTAAACGTGAAGTCGAATGAGATTACCAAACTCAATACTTAATGAAGACATATAGAAACAAATCTTTAGCAGGTTGGACATAAGGTTCAGTAATAAGGACGTACTCTGAAGTCATAAAGGATTAGCCTGGACGAGTTTTAGAAGTCAGTTGAAGATAAATAAAGGGAAGAGAGCCTCTAGAAGAAGAGCTTTCAAACAGATCTCTAATTAAATTCAGTGAAATAGATTAGAGATAGAATCGCCGTTAAACTACATTAGTAGTTTAAGATTTAGAACATCCTCTCTGCGTAAACAGTGTTCGTAGAAAGTACTTCTTTCTACGGACCACTACAAACAACTTGAATCACAAAAATGAATTACTGTAAGTTTATTACAGGAGGTTTTCTTTTAAAGAAATTTAATATTCTTCTGAAGATTCTCATAAAAACTTTTTCCAACTCATCTTTGCTTCCAGATAGTTGTAGTGGTCGTCGTTTTTAGAAAAAGACTCGAGTTCCAAACATGCAACCTGAATAACAAAACTTCCGATTCAGTTTTTATATAATCTTGATGAACAAAATAAGAAAAAAGAATGTACGAAGTAGAAAATTTAAAGAAAAATATCAGATTCGTCAATGACAAGTTCAGAGATTAGAGTAAAATGTTTGTCAAACGAGAAATGGAATTTTTGATAACTTTAAATGAGAGAAAAAGTAGTTTGAAATTTAGAGAAGGTGTGAAAATATTAAATGTGAATAAAAGAAAGCAGGATGTTTGAGAGATGCAAAGTACAAACTACAAGAAGAGATTAAAAACGCTGAGAATGAAATAGAAATGACTAAACAAAAAATCTTCTCCCTTTAAAAGAACATTCAAAACTTAACCAACATGTTGCAAGAACTTAAACAACAAATCGACAAGGAAACCAGACTGTTGAAAGAAAATACTGTAAGAGGAAAAGTATTTAGAAGACGAACTTCAAGAACACTGCAAAAAAATTAGATAAAGTAGATGAGGAATTAGAGACAACGAATACCCAGATGGCCACTTAAAAAGATATTGAGAGAGTTAAACAAGAAAAAGAAAATTTTGATAAGAAGATTAGAAAAGAGGAAACTCTCTCGAAGCAACTGGAGTGTTAAGATTTCCCAATACGAAAAAATATTAACAAAGCTTCGAGTAACTTTATATTAATTAAAGGAGTAAAAGGAGGGTATTCCTAAAGTTAAATTAAAATGTTGATTAAATAAATATTTTTGTTGTTGTTGCTTTTTTTATATATATTATAGTTGACTTTTTTTATTATAATTATCAGAATTTTGCTTCGTTTGCGGAAATAAAGAGGTTTATTACAGGTCTATAGCCATGAACTGAGGTTTAAACAGTTTTTGAGGGGCCCATGTAGCTCCTAACTGTCCTTTGTATAAATTTTACATCTGTCCTTATAGAATAATTGGTTTAAAATAAAAAATACCAATCATCTTTCTGTATGTGGAAGTACCTCCAAATTTCAGTCTTTATTTAGGAAAAGTGATCAAACTTATGCACAAGCTTATATATATATATATATATATATATATATATATATATATATATATATATATATATATATATATATATATATATATATATATATATATATATATATATATATATATATATATAATATATATATATATATATATATATATATATAAAGTGAAAATAGAAACTTTTTTGGGAATCCTTCTCTGGGGTCGAACCACCGCCTGTTGCGACTGAGAACGACAAAAGACTCGATGCTCTACCGCTGAGCTATCCACGAACACAAAAAAGTTCTTTTCAAGAACATTTTCAAGCATACGAGCTCCCGTCAAGGATCAGGTTTTCACCCTATAGTTCCCTCTATCGTTCCTTTTTAAGATATTATTTAATGACAATGCTATAAACGCATCAGTAAATATGTGTAAAGTGAAAATAGAAACTTTTATGGGAATCCTTCTCTGGTTTCGAACCACCGCCTGTTGCGACTGAGAACGACAAAGACTCGATGCTCTACCGCTGAGCTATCCACGAACCCAAAAAAATTCGTTTCAAGAACAGTTTCAAACATACGAGCTCCCGTCAAGGATCAGGTTTTCACCCTCTTGTTCCCTCTATCGTTCCTCCTTTTAAGATATTATTTAATTACAATGCTATAAACGCATCAGTAAATATGTATAAAGTGAAAATAGAAACTTTTATGGGAATCCTTCTCTGGGGTCGAACCACCGCCTGTTGTCGTTCTCAATCGCAACAGGCGGTGGTTCGACCCCAGAGAAGGATTCCCATAAAAGTTTCTATTTTCACTGTATGCATATTTACTGATGCGTTTATAGCATTGTAATTAAATTATATATATAATATATATATATATATATATATATATATATATATATATATATATATATATATATATATATATATATATATATATATATATATATATATATATATATATATATATATATATATATATATATATATATATATATATATATATATATGATAGAGAGAGAGAGAGAGAGAGAGAGAGAGAGAGAGAGAGAGAGAGAGAGAGATAGAGAATGGCATGAAATTATATTTTTAATTGCTCTATTTACATATTTATTTATAATAAATTTAATCTAGCAACTTTACAAAGACGTAGGCTTTTTAAGTAAGGCCTAAGCACTAGGCTAATTTTAAATATATATTTCAAGGCGGGAAAATTTGCAATCAGTTTAAATATTTCTTTACCTGGGAAATGATGTTCTTGTGAAAATATGTGCGAGTGAAATTGATTTTATTTAGAGTATGTAGGTAGCAAATGGCTACTTATTGTAACTCCAATCGAAATACATTTAATGTGTTTAGGTTGTGAACATTCAAACAACTCTTTTATGTTATTCTGTGAATCTGAAGATGATTTACTTAAATGTCTTTACG
>SEYY01010570.1:40000-41538 GCA_009176605.1 Armadillidium nasatum
TATTTATTTATTATATTTATTTATTTATTTATTTATATTATAATTATTATTATTATTATTATTATTATTATTATTATATTATTATTATTATTATTAACTTTCTTAAAAATTTTTTAATAGTCCTATTACTTTATTATTATGGTTTATTATTATCTTTGTTATAGATTTCATTGCTATTACTATTATTATTACTGTACATTTTTGTTATTGTTCATTATTATTTTCATGGTTTTATTCTTACTCTTATTGTCGTTTATCATTATTATTATTATTATTATTATTATTATTATTACTATTAGTATTACTATTATTATTATTGTTATTATTATTATTATTATTATTATTATTATTATTATTATTATTAATTATTATTATCATTATTATAACTATTATCATTATTATCATTATCATCGTTATTATTATTATTTCATTATTATTATTATTACTATTTATTCTTTTATTATTATTATCACTATTATTATTATTGTTGTTATTATATCATCCATTATTATTATTACTATTATTCTCATAATCGCTAATTTTTGCTGCTACTATAATTCTTCCATATTGTTTGCTTTTCCTTCTTCGTTAAGTTTGGCTTCTCCTTTCCACATGTGACCACAAATTTCCTTGGGAAAGTTAAACTCCATAAATCTCACACATACTGCCGAACTTGAATGATACCCAAAGAGTATCATTGAGGTTAATATTTTAGGCATTTTTTTCTCAATTTCTCAAAAAACAATTCTGCAGTTCCCATTATTATTATTATTATTATTATTATTATTATTATTATTATTATTATTATTATTCTTATTATTATTATTATTATTATTATTATTATTACTATATTTATTATTATTATTATTATATATGGTTCAGATGTCATTGGGGTAAGACGTGTTAAAAAGAGAAGAAACAGTAAGATTTTAGAAAGAAAACACCAAGAAAGAGAAGGTAGATGGTAATCTGAAGAGTAAAAAATAAACTCTCAGTTGTGCTTCCACCAGAGAAGGTTGTGTTGAAGTGTTGTCTTTATTTAACCTGTACAAATTGTTTATTTTTTAAGTTATTTTTATATTTTTAAGTTATTTTATATTGTTTGGGGATTTATTTGTTTGTATTATTAATAGTGGTATTCATTAATTTAATATTAAGGTGTTTCTTGAAGCTCTATCAGGAAAATAACTAAAGGCTAGGGTGGGCCTAATCCTTAGGTTTTTATCAAGAATTTGATATTTTCAGCTTAATTATATTTTTGTCTTGATTTTTGTAGAGTTTGTTAATTTCTGGTTAAGATTATTTAATTTCTTGTTAAATTCAAATAATATAATTAGATTGTCTGATTGGCAGTGGGCCTACCCAGTTGTACTGACTAGGCTTTCTCATAGCCCTAGGGTTTATTTTCAAAACTCTAGGCTAAACTAGGACCAAGGTAATTATATTGATTGTTTCATTTAGTATATTTGAGGTTAGATTGTTGCTTAGAGCTCTTGATTAAAGTTAGGCCTTGTAACAATATAGTATAATTTCAATAG
>SEYY01010571.1:0-2500 GCA_009176605.1 Armadillidium nasatum
TATATATATATATATATATATATATATATATATATATATATATAATATATATATATATATAATATATATATATATATATATATATATATATATATATATATATATATATATATATATATATATATATATATATATATATATATATATATATATATTATATATATATATATATATATATATATATATATATATATATATATATATATATATATTATATATATATATATATATATATATATATATATAATAGTATATATATATATATATATATATATATATATATATATATATATATATATATATATATATATATATATATATATATATATATATATATATATATATATATATATATATATATATATATATATATATATATATATATATATATATATATATATATATATTATATATATATATATATATATATATATATATATATATATATATATATATATATATATATATATATATATATATATATATATATATATATATGAGGAACATCGATACCAAGGTATACGTGTTCGTATGTGTAAAAATCTTGAGACTGTGGGCAAGGATCAGTGAGAGGTTCACGGTCCCGAGCGAGGGGAACAGGTCTGGATCAGCGCTCTCGGAGGGTGGGGTACTGGTGAGGAGGTGCCGAGAGCGCGATCCCCTCAACCTGTTCCCCTGGCTTGGGACCGTGAGCCTCTCACTGACCCTTGAGCACCGTCTGAAAATTTTTACACATACGAACACGTATACCTTGGTCTCGATGTTTCTCTTCTGTAACCCTTTCCTGTGAATCCCTTCCTCTTCTTTCCTAAAATGCAAAGTTGGCTCGGTAGACGAATGATTAATTAATTGACAATGTAGCTTAAACATGGAATCTTACTCTTCTATTCCTTGGAATCATGATTAAAATCTTTTTATGATGTTTCAAAATTGATATCTACGTACGTTCCTGAGTCCATCGTGTGAGAAATACACGTATATGCGTTACCTTCTTTTAACCTTGGATTGAGACCACATATCAGAACCCACAAATACACCAAGCTCGAACACAAAAAACACAAAATTCACTTACTTCCACTCCCACAGATCACAAATCATCATTCTTATGCACGTAAATCACATAACTCACTTAATTCTATCATCATAAATCGCAATTCCATTCACTCCAGGTACAAAAAAAAAACTAACTTATCATCCGCATTATATAGCGCAGAAACACCAAACCCTGCCCACAAAACATAAAATTCCCTTAACTTCAAAACCACAGTCCACAAAACACATTTCCCAAGCACACAAAACACAAAGCTCTCTTAATTTCAACAACGGAAGCCACAGAAGCACCATTCTCATTCATTCTGGTCACAAAATCCCTTAAGTTCGTCAATACAAGTCACAAAGCATTAAGCTCACACAAGCATTCCACAAAAACTCACATAATTTCATCTGCACAATTCACAAAATTACAGTAACCAATCATACAAAATCACAAAATTAGTTCAATTTCACATTTACAAGCCATAAAAACATCACTTTTAGGTACTAACAACAAATGCACCAATCCCAACTATACAAAACGCGCACACACAAAGCACAATCATACACACACATACACACGTACACACGCATACCCATGTACAAAGACATTTATTTTCAGCAACACACACCGTTAAAACACCGTTCATAATTACATGGTCCACAAAACCATTTATCTTTGACAACACAAGTCACGATACATCAAATTCAAATATTCAAATCACAAAATTCACTTAATTTAAACAACACAGATACAAAGAACATTTAGCTTAAACACAAAACACAAATTTGCTCCATCAGCAACACACCAAACAAGAACTTCAGGAACACAAATCGCTAAAAGCTCTTAATTACAGCATTACAGGTCACAATAACAGCAAATCCCATCTACTTAAAGAGCGAAATTTACGCATCATCAGCATAGAAAACAAAACACCCTATCCAATCACATAAAACCACAACATTCGTTTAATTTCATCAATACAGTTCGCAAAATACACCATTCCCGATTACGCAAGCTACAAAAATAATTTACTCACCCCCATCGTCACAAAACATAAAAATATCAGACTTAAACGAGCAAAAAAAAAAAGGTAAAGCTCTCATAAATCTAGCATCACAATTCACAAAATCATTCATCTCGTTCGCACAAATTACAATTTTGACCTAAGTTTAGCACCACATGCCACAAAAGCAACAAATCCAGAGGCACAATCCACAAATCTGCAAACTCAATCACACCAATCATATAAAAATACACAATTTCAACAACACGGACCTCAAATAAAACACCGAACTCAATCACACATTCCACAATAGCATCATATTCAACACGACAAATCAAAACATTACCAAATCCATTCACTCCAAGCACAAAATTCACTTAACTTCAATGCCGCAGCCTACAAACACATTTCTCAAGCACATAAACACAAATCTCGCTTAATTTCAACAACGAAGGCCAAAT
>SEYY01010571.1:7500-15000 GCA_009176605.1 Armadillidium nasatum
AGAATCTATGTTACCAGGGTGTGGGACGGGGACCCAACTCTTGAACACCCCACCAACCTCTTTCCCCAAACTCCACCCATTTGGAAAAAGGTTATATATATATATATATATATATATATATATATATATATATATATATATATATATATATTATATATATATATATATATATATATATATATATATATATATATAGCCTGTAATTCAGTATTACCTTCACACTTCACAGTTTCACATATTCCATTTGAAGAATAATTGGTAAGTTATTTTTTAGAAATAAACGATTTTGGGCTCTTTCAGGTGAAAATTTGGTTCCCTTTTCGTCGTAAATGAGTCTTGATCCACTGAAAAGACCCTCACTAGCAACACTAGTTTAAGGACATGCTAAATAACTCCTTGCCAGCTCAGCAAGAAAAATGAAACTTTTGTAATTATCTCTACACCAAACCAGTTGGTCTTTATCTGCCTCCAAACGTGGGAGTTTCAGATAATTTTCAATAATCGATATTGTATCCTTTGACACTTTTGACTGTGATTCTTCATTGCTGCTGGAAGCTAGAAGATCTTTCATTGATTTAGCAATGCTTAAGCTAACAGATTTTGTTTCTTTTGTATCTGACAGCTTTTGCTTTTTCTTGAAAGGCGTTATTTTAGCTGTTTCTATCATCTCATCGCAAAAGCATCCTAATTTGATTTTAACATTCTGAGAAACAAGTGGTTTAAAAATTTTTGTTTTGTACATAGGATCTAAAATGGTTGCAATTGTATAAGCATCATCATTTTCCAGGTTTTCAAATCTGTCGTTCATCTCCTTCATTAATGTTTCAGTCATCCTTGAAAACTCCCTTAGACTTAATAACATTTGTTAACACAACTTTCAATGTTGAAACAAGTGGTATCACATCTGACAAACATGATTCAGCTGAACTTATAGTCTTTGTTAATTCTTCAAAAGGCTTAAGGATATTAATACAATTATTTAAAATGTCATTTTCGTCAGCTGTTAGAGGCTTTATTTTTGTGCTGCTTGAAGCATAAAGGCAAATGACCTCATTAATTTCGCTCATCCTCTCAAGCATATGCAAACTACTATTCCAGCGTGTTTGAATATCTTGCATGACAGAAAGTGGACGAACATTTAATCTTGTTTGTATTTTCTTCAGCTCATTTTGGGCTACAACGGAGTGATTGAAATGCGTAGCAATTAACCTACATTTGGTTATTAAATCGGATACACATTTTTGACTCATAATGGAATTTTTAACTACTATCTGAGTTTGGTGTGCAAAGCAATCTACATTTTTCACTCTTGCCAGAGAAAGTGCTTTTTTTTTTATATTGTGCCCGAATCCCTGACTACGCAGTGCACTTCACTTAATGAAATCTTCCATTTTGTCAGCATCTTTTCAAATACAGTTTCAAGATAGTCGCCTGTATGGCGCTCAGAAAGAGGTTCTGCATTCAATACAAAGTTTTGCCTTTGAAAGTTTTTATCGATTGCATGATACGTAATTTTTTACTATCCGCGCATGCGGATGCGGTTGCGGTTGCGGATATCCAATTGTGGATATCCGCGGATGCGGATATTGGAAAAATCATGCGGATATCCGCAGTTGCGGATGCGGATGCGGATATCCGGTCTACCTCTAATATATATATATATATATATATATATATATATATATATATATATATATATATATATATATATATATATATATATATATATATATATATATATATATATATATATATATATATATATATATATATATATATATATATATATATATATATATATATATATATATATATATATATATACTATATATATATATATATATATATATATATATATATATATATATATATATATATATATATATATATATATATATATATATATATATATATATATATATATATATATATATATATATATATATATATATATATATATATATATATATATATATATATATATATATATATATATATATATATATATATATATATATATATATATATATATATATATATATATATATATATATATATATATATATATATATATAGTGATCAACTCAGGGCGGTTTCTTTTGGTTTGAAAATAACTTGAAAACGTACTGTTTGTTTTACTCGAAAATTTTGGAGTTCTTTAGAGTATTTGTGTCATGATTTTACTTTGCTTCATCATAATCCTTCATGCTATCGGAGTCTATTTTTTCACAATGTTAAATTCATTTTCCCAGAATGAATTCTGAAATACTTTCCTACTTTATCCATTACGAAAGGTAAAATTGATATCTAGAAGCTCGACGCTTATCAATTTAGGAAATGTTAATTGTTTTCGTGAGTTTTCAATATTAACTAACAATTCAGAATCATTCTAAACAGGATATCACTCCTCTCAGCCTTCTAAGTTTTTACCTACAGTTTATTTTGAGACTGCGAATAAGGCACCAAATAAACTGTGTAAGCAACATGTCTATATCGTTGACTCTGGGACTCCTTGGGCCTTGATCCGTATAAAACGATCTACCTGACCCCTTCTTCTCCTACCCCCTACCTCCCTGATCTTTGGTAATGAATACCCCTATTCTGCAATAAAAATAACTGATAATAATTAATAAATAAAAATAATTGTAAGATAATTAAATATAATTAAAATTTAAATTAAAGAAATAATGAAAAGTATATATAATATAAATGCATACATATTATAGACATTTAGGTATTATTACAGCAAAATAATAATTGTTCTGTAGGTATTTACAAACTTTACAAACTTTTAAAAAATACTAGCATTTGAGCCTCGTAAAATGTATAAATCCAACTCATTTACCATCAACACATATATTTCCAACCGTAAATTACTAAAACTTATGCTTTTCAGAAGCTTAAAAGCTTAACAACCAAAAAAAAACATTTACCAAGATAGCAGTTTCACCTTTTTAAAGCTCAAGGGTGCATGCAAACATGCAACTAATACCCTTATAAACATGTGAGTAAGTAAAACTTTAGTTTTTCAGCAGCTTAAAATACTTAACATAACAAAAACATTTAGCAAAAATAACAGTCACACTATATACACCAGGTCATTCTGCGATATATTCACAACATTCTTTTTTAAGATTATCATTCATAAATACAAAAGAGCATATATTATCTCACCACTACATCATATTTTCACTTCTTTTCGTGTAACTTGAACAAACAATAAGCAAAAATTTCATCATTTAATTAATAATAAAACGAAAAACAAAATGCAAAAATTTTATGTTAAATGTGAATACACATAATTATTTACATGTTTTCATCTATTACACATTATATTTTTCATTAGTATTACTTAATTTTAAGCATTTACGATGTTTACTTGGTAGAATAATAGCGCATTTATAGTAATTTTACAGGGAGTTTATCATTATTATCACAGTGAGGCATTAAGCACAAGTATGCAACTCTTCGAAAGAATATTAACATGTCCACATGCCAATTATTTATGACAGTGAATTATGCGATTCAACATAACCCAATAGTATTAACCAAATTCATAAAATGTTTAACCTAACTATACATAACCTAATATTGCCTAATGTTATCTCTCAATAGCATCTCATGAACTAACTCTCTTTGATCCTTACATTGCTGACTTGTGAATAACTGATTACTAAGCTAATCAAACCTATTTGAACATAGTATTTTCGTTCATAATGTCTCGATATAATAATGACGGGCTTCTTGTAGTAACCATCATTCGTGCAAAGGTTTATCTAACATTTTTTGCAATTATAAAACTAACGTAGCCAACACATGCACTAGTTTGTCTCTGCTTCAACAACTTTCGTTAAAATTCTCAGACATTATACTTTTCTTAACTACCCTCTACAGTTTCATTTCAACCTGATTGATTATATTATTATTATTTAAGATATTTTTTTTTTAAATGTTTTGTTTCTTGTAACCACCACTCGTTCAGATTTTTCCTCGTACTTCATTTTTTTAGCGTTTTAAAATTAACATATCCTTACCTTGCATTAGTATGTTTCTAGGTCTACATCTTCCTTTAAAACCTAAAAGTTATTTCATGTCCATGTTTAGGTATGTCATGGATAGATTTAAACTCTATATTCATGACTAGTACCTCCTTTTTCTGAGGGTTCCACTGTACCTCAAACTTTTGATATTTCTTCAAGCTCCTAACTATCAATGTTAGTAGCTACTTATTTACCTTTTTTATTCAATTTTGCATTCAATTCCTTAAAAACATTGATTATTTCATGAAGGTCCGTCCAAATTAACGTTATATGTCACACTAACATTGTCATACCTTTTTGAGAATGCTATACATTTTTTAAACATCTTCAAGAAAACGCAACTTAAATATGCTTTACGAAGTTTTAACTAAGCTAAATAACAGATACTAACTTAACATAGCCTCAACTAGAAGAGCAATACTTATCCTAACATAACTATACAGTGCTAAGCTGTGGATAGCTAAAAAAGTAAACAATAAATATTAATAACTTAACAAATAACAACAGAACTAACTTATTTCATAATATATATATATATATATATATATATATATATATATATATATATATATATATATATATATATATATATATATATATATATATATATATATATATATATATATATATATATATATATATATATATATATATATATATATATATATATATATATATATATATATATATATATATATATATATATATATATATATATATATATATATATATATATATATATATATATATATATATATATATATATATATATATATATATATATATATATATATATATATATATATATATATATATATATATATATATATATATATATATATATATATATATATATATATATATATATATATATATATATATATATATATATATATATATATATATATATATATATATATATATATATATATATATATATATATATATATATATATATATTATATATATATATAGATGATATGCCGAAATTTCAATAATAACACAAGATAGGGATGGTCAAAAGGGACCGACTGAGAGGCAAAGAAAAAAATAAAAGAAAATAAATGAACAGAACAGCAAGTGGTGGTGAGTTGCAAGAGGTCGGAAGGTGAATGAGATTGTTGTAAAAGATGTATAGCTAAGAAAAGCGGAAAGGTTTAGTTATCTTTCTACTATAGTGATCACAGATTGAAACATATCGAGAGACATAGAGAACAAAATGTTCTCAATGAGGTAGAAAACAGCTTTGTTTTCCCATGAGGAGAGGACATTTTTCCTCAAAAATATGAGCTTTGATATTAATTGAAAGTTTAGGATCAACAATGATATGACTTATGATTAGACTTTAATCACAAGAAGAAGATGAAGAAGAACTAGAAGAAGAAGAAGAAGAAGAAGAAGAAGAAGAAGAAGAAGAAAAGAAGTATAGGGGCTAAGAAGATTATTACGAGGTTAATTAGAAGAGTAATTAAACAAAAGCGAATAAAGAGTAGGAACATTAAGAAGGTCCTGGAAATCTTGACAGCGAAAGCAGTAATTTTATTTACCAACTCGAAAAACGGATTTTTTAAAATTACTCCGATTCTGACTCAAAAAAAATAATTTTCCTCCGGCCTCTACTCCTAGTCCACCTATAAAAATTTAACACCAAATTCAGGTCATGCTCTGCACTTCCGGTTGCGGTCCCTTCTCTCTGTTTCTAAATGCGGTTTATCGAATCAATCACCAAGAAGCAAAAGTGAAATGGTAAGGACATGCGCGTAAAATGGCAGAAGAAAGATATCTTGTAAAACTTTACAGTAGGGTAGAAGATCTCTTTGAAAAGTAAAAAAAAGGTATGGGAAATGGGATTGTGACTGAGATATCTAATTGCTCACGCTAGAGGAGCTTGCAACACTATTTTCAAAATTAAGGGAATCAGCCAAATATCCTGTCAAATAACCTGGAAAAATAACCTTTATTTTATTTACCTTTATAAAGAGAATTTTTCAAAATCTGTATTTCTTGAGCACAGCATAGAAGACACCAGCACGAAATTTTAAAACAACTAATTTTTTTTTTACTGGAAAACCTTGTAGAGTGAATCAGTCAATGAAAAGCGCAAATGTTCATAGTTTCATTTTTATTTTTTTAAATATACATTGATTGAATTACAAATGATCAATAGAAATTCATCAACTTATTGTCACAAGAGAAAAAGCTATCAGTTTTCATGTTGATGGAAAGCGTATATATCAATATATTATATATATATATATATATATATATATATATATATATATATATATATATATATATATATATATATATATATATATATATATATATATATATATATATATATATATATATATATATATATATATATATAGTATATATATATATATATATATATATATATATATATATATATATATATATATATATATATATATATATATATATATATATGGACATGTGATTGTGTTTGTTTGTTTGTGTGCTTGTGTTTGATAGAGAATAGACCTTGTCACTGAAATCAATACTGAAGTCTTAAAAAAATGTAACTATTACCTCGACCATCTGTATTATTTAACAAGGATGTACATATATTTTGCAATTTTATTTACTAGTGTGTTTATGTGTTCTTTAAATGTTAATTTTTCATCTATAATGACTCCCAGGATTTTCGCGGTATTTGCTCTGGTTAGTTCAAAATCTTTTAGTTTTATTTTAAAATTATCTCCTACATTTTTGTTGCTTATTGTAATGTAAAAGGTTTTTTGAATGTTTAATGATAGTTTATTTGAGTCGACCCATCTCGTGATGTTTGTTAAAGAGCTTTCAACTTTTTTGGAGAGTGTTTCGGGGTTCTTGTCATTGATCAGTATTGATATATCATCTGCGAATGAGACAGAGAAGAAGTTGTGTGAGTTTATTAAGTCCTTTGTATATATTGAAAATAGAAGCGGAGCAAGTATGGACCCCTGTGGGACACCAGTTTTTATTTGTTGTGTGTTAGAGAGTATATCACCAAACTTTAGGTATTGTTGTCTGCCTTTGAGGTAAGTTTTAAACCATTGCAAGCTTAGGCCATCGAAACCCAGTCTATTTAATTTGGTTAATAGGATATCATGGTCTATTGTGTCAAACGCTTTGGTGAAGTCTAGAAGCAAAACGACGGAGGAGTCTTTATTTTCTAAATTTTTATAAAGTTTTTCGGTCAGACAGATAATCGCAACCGATGTTGAACGCCCTTTTCTGAAGCAGAACTGGAAGTCGCTAAGTAATGAATTTGAGGTGATAATAATAATAATAATAATAATAATAATAATAATAATAATAATAATAATAATAATAATAATAATAATAATAATAATAATAATAATAATAATAATAATAATAATAATATTAAAAATAATAATAATAATAATAATAAAAATAATAATGATAAAAGTAATAATAATAATAATATAAGAGA
>SEYY01010572.1:0-10000 GCA_009176605.1 Armadillidium nasatum
TATGTCACGAAATCGATTTCAGCTATTGCTGAGATGCATACATTTTGCTGACAATCAGAAATCTGGAACTGATCGATTGGCAAAAGTTAGAAACTTGCTGAAAATGCTTGAAAATAATTTTGTTGCTGCTAAGACTCCTGGGGAAACAATAGTGGTTGATGAAAGTATGGTTCCCTGGCGTGGTAGTCTCATGTTTCGACAATATAATCCACGTAAGACTCACAAATATGGTATAAAAGTTTATAAGCTATGTGATCTAAGTGGTTACACTTATACTAGTTGTGTGTATATTGGAAAAACGGAACAAAAAGGAATTCCAACTGCACAAACAACTCCAAGTACAAGTATAGTAATGGATCTTGCCAAAAATTATTTAATGAAAGGACGAACTGTTTGTACAGATAATTATTACACATCCATTTCTTTGGCGAAAGCATTGCTTAAAAAGAAAACTCATCTTCTTGGAACTCTTCGCCAAAATCGAAAAGAAAATCCTGTGTGTGTCACAGCAGCGAAGCTAAAAGAGAGGGAAATTATTGGCCGTGAAAACACTGATGGAATAGTTGTAGCAAAATGGAAGGACAAACGGGACGTTACAATGCTCTCAACCAAACATGATTTATCAATTTGTTGTCACTGGTAAAGAAAAATAAAAATGATGAAGAAATAAGAAAACCGAAAATGATTGTTGCTTATAATCATGCTAAAAAAGGGGTTGATATTTCTGACCAAATGGCCAGCTATTTTTCACCCCTCAGGAAAACAATTAGATGGTACCATAAAATAGCATTTGAATTTCTCCTAAATACTGCTGTTATAAATTCATTGATTATTTATAAAGAATTTCAGAACCAGAATCAACAGATTGCTGAATTTAGACAATCTATCATAGAGTCATTATCTGGAATGCAAGAAACTGAAACACGCAGTTTTCCTACAGTAAGTAAGCATGCACTACAAGTGTGTAATGAAAGAGACAAACGTAATAGAAAAATCCGCAGGAGATGTTCAAGATGTTACTCAAGATTGACGAAGACTGTTGGTAGACTTGAAGGCATCAAAATTATGCAAAAAAATAACAACTTTCTGTAATAAATGTGAAGGAAATCCTGCCTTTTGTTTAGAATGTTTCAATGAATACCATTAAAAATGTAAAATTTATATTATTTTTAAAGAATTTCTTGTTTGAGGAAATGGATAGACTTCGATTAATATTCTTTGGTAGTGTTATATAGAATTAATTTATTTCTGAAATGTACTAATAAACTTTTATTTTATTTTTATTAATTAATTAAATTCTATTATTTGATGCCTACATAATAGAAGTTTCTATCTGACCAGGAGACCTAATACCCTTCTCATTCATGATTAAAAATAGAAAATATTAAAAAAGTTCTTGAACTCATTTAAGTGAATAAAGTGGAAAAACTGTTAAACATTCAAACAAACAAATTCTCATTAAATCAGGTGATGAACATGTTTTTGGAAACTATCTCTCACCCAAACTGTAAACATCCATCCAGGTTCAAACTAAGTGACAAGAAGGAACTTTCCTCACAAAATTCCAGTTCCGATGAAGAAAGTGCTCCTCCCCTTCCCTCTTGCAAGAGAAAGACTCTAATGAATTAGAGAGAGAGAGTTCGCCTTTCCCCATTTCAATTTCCTCCTCATGAGGAAGAGACATAAAGAACTTTCATCCTTCCTATTCCACAAGAAGACAGCATACCTATCCCTGAACATTAAACCTCCCAAATCTCCTATGCTTTGATGAAACTGATCTCTTGCCATGGCTTCAGTCAGTGAGTAACATTCAAATTGTAAAAGGTTTATAATTAAGTGGAGCATGTGAAATTCTTAGCTTCTATAGTGCTCAATACTGTTATTCAGAAAATAGAATGTCATTCTAATGGGAACAATTATTAGCAATTATTGAATGTTTTAGATAATATATATACTTCTTATCTATATCTAAAAAATAATATATATATATATATATATATATATATATATATATATATATATATATATATATATATATATATATATATATATATATATATATATATATATATATATATATATATATATATATATATATATATATATATATATATATATATATATATATATATATATATATATATATATATATACTTTTTTACAGACTACCACTACTCACTGGCCAAGCCCTTTTCAAGGAGGGGGCAGAAATAAAAAATAAAAGAGAAACCCACCCAATCCTGACAAACGCAGATCTCTTAGGTGGGTGTAGACGGAGACCTTAAAAAGAAGGTTAAATACAGGAGGAAAAACATGATGGCAGAGAGTTCTACAAAGCAGAAGTGACTGGAAGATGGAAGCACCACAACGGACAAGCCTGGGGTTTTATCATATTCACACAATTCATGAGAAAACATGGCTCCCCTTATGCTTCGAGGGTGACACTATGTTGGTGGAATGCGAAAGGTCAGTTCACTCGAGCAGCTGCCGATGTAGTACCTATAGAAAAGAGATAGTGCTGAAACGTCATGTCGCAGAGACAGAGGGTCAACTGAGTTTGAAAGGAGTGGCCAGTTTATTAATCTCTTAGCCTTATAACCAACCCTCTCCAAAAGAGAGGTGGAACCGAAGCCCCCTCAAATATGAGAACAGTACTCCATATAAGAGCGAATAAGACCTATATATAATTGGAGCAACTTCAGAATTAAAAATTCCCACAATCTTCTTTGAAGCCGCCATAGCAACTATTGTGATATGAGGTTTTCAAAGAAAGTTTATTGTTTATGTTTAGACCAAGAATGTTAATGCTATTTACAAACAAAATGGGAGAGCCGTCGAAGGAAATAGGAAAGTTGGGAAGTGTTTTCGAGAGAGAGATGTGAAGAAGTTGAGTTTTTAAAAGAGTCAAATTTCACAAGGTGAGTTGACGCCTTCAGGAAATCTCATCCAGATCGGCAAGAATGGAGTCAGAAACTTGAAGACGAGAAGCAAAAGCAAAAGAGGGAGCAGATTTGAAATGAGTGGAAAAATGGAGATTTGAGTCAGTGACATAAGAATGAACAGAATTAGAAGTGGAGCTGAGAAGATCGTTGATGAGAAGTAAGAATAAAGTTGGAGATAAAACAGAACCCTGAGGAACACCACAATTGAGGGAAAAGGAGGATGAGGTCACTCCATCGACAAGTGCCAATATGGAACGACCCGAGAGAAAACTAGACATAAGTAAGCAAAGAGAAGGAGGAAACCCGAAAGGAAGGGAGCTTGCAGAGTAGTGACGCATGTCACACCAGGTCAAAAGACTTGGAAATATCAAACGCCACCACACAAGACTCTCCATAATCTCTAAGAGCAGAAGACCATAAATCAGTAAGATATGAAAGTATGTGACCAGTAGACCTCGAACGTCGAAAGCCGTACTGATGATTTGAAAGAAGGGAGTGAGATTGCAGATGATCCGGAAATGAAAGTTAAGAAGGGTTTAAAAGATTTTAGATAGAACACAAGTGGGAGCTGTAGGGCGATAGTTAGAGAGATCAGAGCGGCTACCTTTCTTCGGAATCGGCTGAACATGTGCACGCTTCCAGCATCGAGGAAAGTATTAGTATTTAGGCAAAGAGAGTGAAGTTGAACAAAAACACGTGCCAGCTCAGACGCACACTCGCTTAGAACATGGGAAGGAATGCCTTCCGGGCCGCTGGCCTTCTGACGTTCATAGTTTTCAGGATGCCATGGACCTGATCATGTGAAATCACATGGGATACCTGAGAGGAGGAGAGAGAGCCGGAATCTTTGAGGGTTGAATTGAGGAAAAAGGCCGAAGAAATTTTCCTTTTCAGAAAGAGTATTAAACATTGTAGTTTAAAGTTTGCTATAGGGGAAGGAGTATTAGCAACAGAGACGTCAGGACGAATAAGAGGAGGAAAGCCACATTCACAGAAGTTTTTAGAGATGTTTTTGGCTATAGGGCAGCGCACTTCTTTTTGGTGAAAGCATGCTTGTCCCGTCGAATAATACCCCTGCAACGTTTCCGAGCTGAATGAAAATTAGCAAGAGTGATTTAGGAGAATTAGAATTTTTCCATGTACGATAAGCATTGTCTCTTTCGTGAATGGCACAAGAGCAAGTACTATCGAACCATGTACTTTGATGAGAAAAAGATTTAGTTTGAAGTTGGAATGAACCTCATTCCTTTAGCCATTACAGCCCTTACCTTTTCGGCAGAGACAGGCATCCTCCGGGACAAAACAGGATTCATTCCAAGGGTAGTTAGCAAAGAAGCAGCGCAATGCCCCCAATTAGCATTAATAATTAAGAGCTATAAGATTATGGTCAGAATTACCAATAGGAGGGGAAATGGTGTATTTATATCTAGAAAGAGTAGCATGTGTAAGTATATATATATATATATATATATATATATATATATATATATATATATATATATATATATATATATATATATATATATATATATATATATATATATATCTTGTACATGTTGATTAAATATTATAGTTTTTGAAAGTCTTGTATGTGTAATTTATCCTACTACAGACCCCATATAAATTTAAAGGTAATAAGAAAACCGTTACTGGAGATCCGATATTCTCTTATAAAGAGACTACATGCTCTCCAGTCCCCCAAAAATGATGTAGTTAAATAATACTAATGGCCGAAAGAGAGATTAAGACAATTGAGAAATTGAAAGTTATCGGAATATTGTGCCACAGCGTGGCTGAAACACCAGCAAAAGGAGATTTACCAATCGTTGGAAATAAGGATGAGGATATTCTTTAGCCAGGTTGATTTTTCCTACTAATGTGCAGCATGACGACTGTTGCTGTGGCGTCAACCTACCAGCTATAAAATCCGTAAGTAGAGCTGTCTTAACTCCGGACGACTGATGCTGTGGCGTCAACCTACCAGCTATAAAAATCCGGAAAGTAGAGACGTCTTAATAAATAAATTGTGCAAAATTTAACAAATAGTATTAATGAAGTAAAATTCCAATTTAATTAAATTGCTGTGAAAATTATTCACAAAGGTTGCGCATATTGGACTCTCTCGCTCTCTCTCTCTCTTTTTTTTTTTTTTATAAATGTCTTTCAATTTTGGTCGAAATGACTTGAAACATGACCTATACAAAAATGGATTTATTAAGTTACAACAGATTTTTGATATCTGCAACCAAAATCCAAGGTACAGGTAATAAAAATGTCGGAAACATGGTTTATCTTTAAATAAATATACAAACCAATAGGGACAACGCTCGTCTTGCTTTTGATTTGAAGCAAATTTATTGAAAATTAGAGGAATTATGGTTCGTTTTTTTTTTTAGCAAGTTTCACAAAAAGTTTTTTTTTTTCCATGGAAAATCGGTACCTATTCTAAAGTTCTTGATATCCGGAAAAGCTTTCGACAACAAATGCCCGTGACTTAATTTTGTTAACAAATCAAACTTTCCACTACGCAAGGACATTCCAAGTAATATAAAATTATATCAAAGCACCGGACTTCTCAATAAAGTAAGAGGATGTTCAAGCATACAATCTTTCTTTTATACTTAATATCGAACGTTGGGTAACACACACACGCACACTCTCTCTCTCTCTCTATCTATATATATATATATATATATATATATATATATATATATATATATATATATATATATATATATATATATATATATATATATATATATATATATATATATATATATATATATATATATATATATATATATATATATTATCTCACGGGATTACCCTATTCGAGAAGAGGGCTATTCTAGATAAGACCATTGTGCGGGATCGAAATGGTGCCCTCAAGCATGTGAGTCAAGCCTACCGTTTTTACAATTATATATATAATATATATATATAATTAAAACAAGAGTATAAAATTTAAAAAAAAATACATTTGCAAGTTTATTTAAAATTAAAATAGATAAAATTATAAAACGCGTAGAAAACGTCATGACCCATCAATGGAAAGTGGCTGTGAAAATAAATAGTTTGCTTCCAGTCCGGTGAGCTTAATTCAAGAGTACGTTTCAAACGCAAGAGATGGCACGACCGAATTCATTTCTGACATACAGCAGGTAAGGATTATAATTTAAATTTCATATTCATTCGAATGTTATATATAGTTGACAGTTAGATTGCACATTTAAATGGTATACATGAGAGTTGCGCTATCAGTGAAAATATCCACAATAGGAAATAGTATATATAATATAGTAAATTTTACGCAGGTTTTTGCATGGGGTTCATAGGTTTTTCCATAGGGGTTAAAAGGTTTGCTTTAGATAAACCTATGGTAAATTCCTTATGCACCCTAAACAAAGCCGGTTACAAAAATACCATAGTCACCATTGGTTTTGTCATAAGAACCTATGGGGTCTCATGGTAATTGTTAACCTAAAATATATGTACTATTAATAATGTATGCATATTTTCTTTGTTACCATTCAGTAAAGACTGTCTTCCATTATGTAGACTACCCACGCAATAATATTTGTAGTCTCATTCTATCTCGTGTACTCACTTGTATAATGCGAAATACAAGTAAATAAAGAATAGCCGTTTTCTCTGTCCTGCCCTATGTAGTAGTATCATTTCCGCCATCATGCCAAAAGCAACCCATTTTTATCATAGGACCTTATTAAATTTTTTTTGAAGGATTCAACTTAATATCAGTATATATATATATATATATATATATATATATATATATATATATATATATATATATATATATATATATATATATATATATATATATATATATATATATATATATATATATATATATATATATATATATATATATATAGTAATTGGTAATATTAACATTATATATATAGGTATTAATAACATCATCAGAAATAAATTTATTACTCCTAATGAGCTTTATAAAAATAATAATAGTAAAAATAATGTTAATACTAATGGAAAAATTATTCTTGATAATAAAGGAAAATAAAATTAATGAATTTGAAATTAACAAAAGTAACAGTATTGGTAGCGATAAAAACTAAAATTAATAATAATAATAAAACGATACTGTAATAGTAATAGAAGTAAAAATAATAGATCTAATAATAAAACTAATAATTGCATCTACAATAGTAATAATAATATAATAATAAAAATAATGAGTAATAATATCAAGACTAAATTGAAATTATTTAATAATAATTAAATAATTATAATATTTGTTTAAAAATAATTCAAAGAGAATAAGAAAGAACAGTATAATAATAAAAATACTAAAATAATAATGTCTTATCTTTTATAATTTGAGAAGTTCCACAACTTTTTTTTATGCCTTTTTAATTTCATTCCAAAAACTTAATTTTATATTCCAAGATAAAAAACTTAAATTAGGCCTAGCCCTATCAGGAGTGTTAGAACTACTATTGTCAGTGGGGTTTACTATGGGAGAAACGGATTCTTCGCTAGAAACGGATGGAGTTACTGACTTCGCTAGATTATCCGCTATTAAACAAATTTTGTCCTCGGTATCAATTTTATATTGAAATGACGTATCACGATCACTAATGTAAAGTTCACGCAATGAATCAAACTTATTTATATTGGACAATATATTTTTATCTAGTTTCTCTAAGGATTTAAGATAACTTTTTACTTCAGCTAACTTTTTCTTTTATAAATGACTCGCTCGCACCAGTTTCAATTTTATTTAATATCAACCTCACTCGATTTTTTAAATCTTCTCTTTCATTAATAAATGAACGGTTCAAAGACTGGCACTCTTCCATTTCAGACATTTTAAATGATACTTTAAAGTTAAGCAATTAATGAAAACGCTTTAAAGTTAAATTTCAATTTAAACGATACTCTAAAAGTTTACGAAATTCAGAAATACAAGGTGAGTAACAAGGTAAACTAAAAGGCTAATAAACAACGGTCTAATTACTTCAAAAAACACAATTTTTTTTTATGGAAAGCTGTTGCGATTTGCTTGTAAACAGAAATCGCGGAGAATAAGACAGTAATGTGGCTGTCTGTCCTAAAGATTCTTTAAAAAGTAACAAACCAAATTTAGATATATTAGCCTAAAGGAAATAATAATTATAAACAATAAAATCTAAAGTTACTCACCAAATATTAATATAATCTTCTAGCCAAATTTTAAGTATAACTTTTAGGTATTTTTTCCATAAAAAGTTCTTCAGGAAGAAGCGCCTTATTAATGTTTAAGACTTTATTTAAATTTTAGTAAGTATTTTAAAAGATAAACAGAACCTCTCTTAACTGAACAATTGCCAAATATTAAACATCAGGGCAATAAATCTTTAACTCCAATTAGAACTTTAAAAAAAGTTAGTCAGTATTATAGTCAAATTTTAAAGCCTTATAGAATGCCTAACAAGCCTACTCTTTGCTAAAATTTAAGATCAAACAATGCAAATAAAATAAAGAGCAAGACTGTCAATGTCTTAGTTCCAATATAGCAATCAGAGCCCAAATTCAAAGTCCTAACATTTTAATAAACAATTAATAGTCAAAGAAAGGTTTTAAGTAGTTATACTTTACGTTCTGGAAGATCTTGTCGACGAGGTTGATATAATTATTAAAGAACTCTTACATTTCAATTTTGTTTTCTAACGAGTTCTGAGTTATAAGAGCAAGTCCGTCTAGCGTGTTCAAAAATCGCCTAACAAGCTTATTGTTGCCATTCCTAATGGGAATCTAGTTTTAGGGAAATTTTGTCACCTCAAATTTTAACCAGAGATTTTGCATTTCACTAAGAAGCAAATATGTAAACAAAAAAATGGCTTTATCTTTAAATCATAAAATATTTAATTAAATCTAAAATATAAGGATTTTCCAATATTTTAGCGTTGGATTTCTCAGCACTTAAATTTTGAAGAAAAATAAAACATTAATTTCCATAATTAGTAAATAAGTAAAAGAGACAGTTAGAGAATTGAATAAAATATTGAATGCAATTGAATTAATCCAATTAAATCAATAATTAAAAAAATCATCTTGAAAAAAAAATATTTGTGGTAGATTGCTAAATGTTGGCATATTTCAACCCTAAAAAGCTTTTTATTCTCTTTGGTTCCTTTTTTTATTCACCTCTATGGTACTACGAAAGCTTACCCTATATATAAACTTTGGTACTACATAATTCTATGGAGCAAGTTTACAATAAACTTTTTTGAATAGGTTTATATTTATAGATACTAGAGAGCTTATATTTTATTTTTATTTTTCTTAATTAAATGAAATTTGTGATTAATAAGAGTTGTTGCGTCACTGTCTTCCTCGTACAACTCGAAAAATAAATAAATAAATAAAATAATAATTAAAAAAAAAAAACATTTGTATTGAAATTTTAAAACTAATAAATTTTAAATGACTCACCCAGAAGTCAAAAGTAAAACCGTGTTGCAGTTTTAATAATTTAGCAAAAAATATCTTTGGACATTGATTAATTTTTTCTCCCAGCTCAATAAAATACCTAAATTTATATTAATTTTAATTTATTTTCCTTTTTTAATCTATCTTATGCTATTTTGAAATAAAAAATATGAAGACAGTGACGTAAGTGAATTGATCTGATTAAATCACTTTTTAATTAAAATAAAAAAAATCATCTTGGAATTTTTTTTTTTTTTTTTTTTTTTTTTTTTTTTGTGGTAGATTGCTGAATGCTGACACATTTTAATCTTAAAGCGTTTTATTTTCTTTGATTCGTTTTTTTTTTTATTCCCCTTTATAGTATTGCATAAGTTAACTACAATAAACTTTTTTTTTTAAATAAGTTTATATTTATAAATGCTAGAAAGTTTGCATTTATTTTATTATTTTTTTTTTTAATTAAATGAAATTTGTGATTAATAAAGGTTGTTGTGTCACGGTCAAATAAATAAATAAATAAATATTTAAATAAACAAATAAAATTAATAATTTAATTAAAAGACATTCATAATTAAATTTTAAAATTAATAAATTTTATATAA
>SEYY01010573.1:0-15000 GCA_009176605.1 Armadillidium nasatum
TATTAATGATGTATGTAGGGTATTGTAGTTTTTTGAAAGTGTTTTTTAAGAAATCATTTTCAGTTTTTAAGTAGGCAGGGGAACAGATTTTAAATGCACGGAGATAAAGTGATGAAAGGGTGGCTATTTTAATACCTTAACAATAGTGGAATCATCAAAAACATAAATAATTATAATAAAAGAAGAATTGCTGAATCCTTCTGCATAAATAATATCCCAAACTATAATCAAAACACCGGAGACTACAAAATAGATCAATTACAAAACTCCATGATGCTCCAGTCACCCTACTACAAAAACTTAATCAACAACCAACCATAGTATTGGACGACATGAGAATCATTCTACAGAGCAGCCACATCATTTCAACCTGAAAGAGGCTTCTAATAGGAAGCGAAAGCTTGTTGAAGATATATTGTTGTTCCGTTGGTATGTAATAACAAAGTGTAATTTTAGTGATGTGCATTGGTTAATCTTAGGGTTTATTAACAAATAATACATAAAAAGAGAGTGTTCATAACTCTAATACTGAAATAATATATATATATATATATATATATATATATATATATATATATATATATATATATATATATATATATATATATATATATATATATATATATATATATATATATATATATATATATATATATATATATATATATATATATATATATATATATATATATATATATATATATATATATATATATATATATATATATTAGTATATAACAACTGCGGATTTAATATGTTTAGTATTTTAATTATATTTGCGGATGATGGTAAGTTTTTAAATATATATATATATATATTATATATATATATATATATATATATATATATATATATATATATATATATATATATATATATATATATATATATATATATATATATATATATATATATATATATATATCCACATTTTCTTCTCAGTGTGTAATCAGCAATGGGAGGGAGTTAGCTAAGTAATGTATATGAAAGCCCCAGTTATTAGTTCTAAACAAAAATATGTTGTTTTTTGCAAAGTAATATGCTAAATGTGTATGACAGTATTAATATATATTATCTTTCCACATAGCATAGGACTGTAACAGATATAGTAATGAAATACGAATGTGTCTAATTCCTATCGTTGTTTCTAAACTTTACAATAGTTAAGAAGTAAACATCCAGAAAAATCTGGAATTTGAAAGTTTATTTAAAATATGTCTAGGAAAACTCCCCCTAGAACGTGAATCAAACTTTTAGATGATTATGGTTGTTCCGTTTCTCGCGCAAAGCATCACATCGGTAAAATGGAAACCCGTAATGTACTAAGGGTAGGAGATATTAAAATAACCGTAGGGAAGCCCTAAAATTAGGTGATCAATCTACAAGAAAAACCGTAATCGGGCCCACTAGAACCTTGTAATGCCAACAAACAATACAAGGTTCAGAGGCTAAAATTTTCCTTGAAGAGATTACCCTAACTGAAATTTATTCTATATCTACAGTTAAGGGGGCAAAGAAAAGGTAAACTATAAAAAAAGGCAAAGAACGTTCCCTATCGGTATAAAAAAGGGGGCAAATAAAAGGTCCTAAGCTTGTCCATGGTCTCAAAACCATTAAATTCAGTGAACGTAAGATTACCAGAGGCGTGCAAAAGATATAACTTTCCACTTGACCACAATCCTAGTCAAGTCCTACTAGAAACCCACTTGTGTTGGTTGCTAATGCCTAACAATGAGACCTATGCTCTGATGCAAAGGTTATTAAACAAATTTTACGTGAAAGTGGTGCTTGCAATCAAGCAAAGGGTATCTAGCAAGCCCCAAATAAGTCGGAGGTAAAATTAAATGCAACAAGGAAGTTAAGTAATGAGGCAAGGGTTAAATTTAACATAGCCAACGGTGAATATTGAAAGCAAGAAATCGGTGGTGAAAAGAGGCTCCGGGAACTTATAAATTGAATATAGTTGACAAACAGCACCAACTTATGGTGTCATTTGCAACTATTATAAACAATTAAATAGATTTTTAATGGACTAGAAACCATTGTGACAATTGACTATTAAGGAAAACGAATCGAATGGTGTAAAAGAAACACCGTAAAAATATATAATAAATTTAAATATTAAATTGCAAATTTTCACCTTTAGTGGGAAAAGACATTCCTCAAAGATGGTAACATTTTTTGCTCGAAGGGGGCTAAATTTTATTGCGCAATATCAGTAATTAATATCCCATTAATTTTATAACTAATTAATTAATGGAAATAATGATCAACTTTATAGAACAAGCTGATCTATGAGATACAGAGAACAAACTGTCCAAATTTGAAATCAATCGGAACACCGGTTGCAAAGATAGGAAAAACAGGCCACAAAATTAATAACTGAAGAATTATTTATCAATTAATTTATTGTGACCTAGGAAAATTAAGAATAAAAATAGAATCTATGTAAACAGAGAAACTATTGTGTAAATTTGACAACGATTAGAACTCTATTTCCACAGAAATAGAGACTTCAAATTAAAAAGAAGCCTAATAATATAATTAGGTTAATTAAGCATAATTAATTAATGAATTAAACTCAAACATTGGATTTGAAGAATTCTGACGAGTCAAGAACAATGAAATGCAATAGAAAGAACGATAAAATATGTCTAACCCCTAGAAATCAAATTTAAATGGAGATATGTAAATTTGAAGGGACCCCAGAGCATATATATATATATATATAATATATATATATATATATATATATATATATATATATATATATATATATATATATATATATATATATATATATATATATATATATATATATATATATATATATATATATATATATATATATATATATATATATATATATATATATATATATATATATCTGGAATAGGGGGGAGTGACATATCAAACGAAAGGTAAAAACCCCCTGAATACGAATCTGTTATTAAAGACGAGGCAAATGAATTTATGTAAAGTTATAAGCTAAAGAAGATGGAAAAAAATGAGTACGGTAAAATATTTGTACTGTCATTTTTTTATGTCTCCTCTGGTTGGCAAAGGCTAGAGGCCTACCAATATATACCAGAATTGGGGAGCATTCAAAATCGGGTCGCTAATGACCGACGTGACCCGATACACGGCATTTAAAAGTGTGCAAGTCAAAGGAAGTTGGGAAAACAGATAAAGGGAGTGTGTTCCAGACTTTACCAGTAGAGTACATGTAAGAGTCAGCATACAGGTTAAGTCTGGGGTCGAAAAGTTGGACAGGGAAAGGATGAGATTGTGTAGAAAGTCGTGTCGCAAAAGCCCTTCTCAATTTAGGAGGTATGCGACGTGAGAGTTCAGAAGAGCAATGTTCGCTGTAATACCAATAGTATAGAGAGAGTGACGCAACAATTCGACGGGAAGAAAGGAATTGGAGAGAGTTAGTAAGAGCGGGAGAGTTGATAAGATGAAAAGCCCTAGACTCCACCTTTTCAAGAAGAGCTGTATATGTGGAGCTAGTCCAGATATGCAAGCCATACTCCATACAGGGGCGAACAGAACCCCTATACAGAGCAAGCAACTGGGGTGGCATAAAAAAAACTACGAAGGCTCCTCAGAAGACCCAACCTCTTAGAAGCTTGTTTAGAGAGAGAATAAATGTGATCTTTCCAAGAAAGATCACGAGAAAAGGAAACACCGAGAATATTGAGAACAGATGAAGGTTTGAGTTGAGTGTTTTCGAAGAAGATATCATTGCTGTGTGAAAGATTGTTTCGAGTAGAAAGATGGAGTAAAGGAGTTTTTGAGGCATTGAAAACGACCATGTTTTCTCTGTCCCAATTTGAAATACGAGAAAGATCAGAGGTCAGTTGCTCTAAGGCCATCCTTCTTGAATCTATCAACAGCTGTTGGGAGGAACGTCTTTCAAATTGAAAAGAGTAATGAAGGGTGGAGTCATCGGCATAGGAGTGCATAGGAGACGAAGTAATAGAGAAAAGATCAATAATGAAAATTAGAAAAAAGAGTTGGGGATAGGAGAGATCCTTGAGGAACAACACTATTTATAGATTTATAGGATGAACGGTGGCCGTCTACAGCAGCTGCTATAGAACGACCGGAAAGGAAATTAGGGAGGTCACAGAGAGAAGGATATATTCCGAAAGAGAGAAGTTTGGAAATCAAAGATATGTACCAGACTCTATCGAAGGCTTTCGATATGTCTAGCACCACAGTAAAAGACTCACCGAAACCCCGGAGTGCGGAGGACCAAGAGTCAGAAAGTAGGGAAAGAAGATCACCAGGAGAACGTTCTTTACGAAAACCATACTGGCGATCAGAGATAAGATTAGAAGAATTGAGATGTTTCCATATCTTCCTGTTAAGGATAGATTCGAAATCTTTAGAAACAACGGAGGTTAAAAAAATTGGACGATAGTTAGAGGGTTGAGAAGGGTCCCTCTTCTTCGGTACAGGCTGAATGAGCGCACGTTTCCAGCAAGAAGGGAAGGTCGAAGTAGAAAGGCAAAGACGAAATAGTTTATTTGCCAAGGCAGAGTGCAAGCTCGGAAGCACAAGTTTTGAGAACCGGAGGAGGAATACCATCAGGACCATAAGCCTTCTTAGTGTTAAGCTCGGAGAGAGCAAAAACGACATCTTTAGAAGAAATTATATTTGGTATACATGAGTTGGAGGGGGTTGAAGGAATCGTCTAAGGTAGAATTAGAAGCAAAAGATTGAGCGAAGATTTCAACTTTAGTCGAAGGTAAAATGGCAGTTCTACCATCAGAAGAAACTAGAGGAGGGAAAGAGGAAGAAGCAAAGTGAGTGTTGACATTTTTTTTTGCAAAATGCCAGAAAGGTCGAGAGGAAGAGGAACCAGAAAGATTATTACATTTGCGACGGAGAAAAGAATTTTTGGTATCTCGGAGAATAGATTTTGCCCGATTCCGGGATGAAATATAAGATGAATGGGTTTCAGGGGTTTGAAGATGACGGTAATATTTGAAGGCAGCGTCCCTGCGGCGGATAGCCCGAGAACAAGTAGAGTTAAATCAAGGTTTGTTAGATTTAGTAGAAGGGAAAGAATATGGAATATACGCCTCCATGCCAGAGAGAATCACCACAGTTATGCGCTCAGCAAACTCCGAGGGATCCATCCCACGAAAGCAATAGTCATTACATGGGAAATCAGAGAAGAACAACCGCAAGTCAGACCAGCTAGCAGCACCGAAGTGCCGCAAACGTCTCCTCGCAGAGGGCGGGGGTCGTTCTTGCGGAAGACTTGAAGAGACAGAACAAAATACGGAGATAAGAGGGTGATAGGATGAACCTAGAGGAGGAAAGAGTTTAACAGTATAAGGAGAACGATAAGAGGTTAAGAAAAGATTAAGTATGTTGGGTTCATCACCAAGGCGATCAAAGATACGGGTAGGGAGTTGCACCAACTGCTCAAGGTTGTTTTGGATAGAAAAGTTGAATGCGAGTTCACCGACTGGATCATGAGAACTAGATGAAAGCCATTGGCGGTGGTGAACATTGAAATCACCTAAAATGATAATTTCTGAGAAAGGGGAAGAAGACAGAATGTGGTCTATTTCAGAGTTTAAATAGTCGAAGAATTTTTTATATTCAAAAGAATTAGGAAATAAATAGACAGAACAAATACATTTATTAATAGAATTGCAAGAGAGCTTTAGCCATAAGGTAGAAAATTTAAGAGAATCTAAATTAGAGACACGAGAGCAAATAACATCGTTGCGCACATATGCGCAACAACCGCCTTTGGCTGAAAATTGATGATAGAGACAGTATGAGGTAACAGAATAAGGTTTGCTGTCAGCACACTCAAGCTCCTGAGTTTCGGTTAGAAACAAGGATGAGGTTTAGAAGAAGAGAGATGGTGTTCAACAAAGGGGAAATTAGAAAAAAGACCTCGAATGTTGCAGAAATTAATGAAAAAAGAAGACCGTGCACCGATGAAAGCCGGATGCCGGGTAATGGTGGCACCATCCCCATCATAGGAGGCCGCCAACTCCCAAGTGATGATGGGGTGAGGGGTGGATGAGGGGCATTCTTTGGATGCCGCCCCTTGACGCATCTCCCAGGCAGCTGTGGGTTTCGCCATTTTGATTTTTGTTTTGTTTTATAAAGGTAATGTAAGAGTAAGCGCTTGTAAAATGTGGCAACATGTGAAGAATTGGGATGGAGAGGTAGTTGGAGCATAGACAGTCCATTGTGAGGCGGAGGTACACTAGAGACCCCCTGAGAAGGTGAAACGTGAAAAGGAACTAACCAAAGGGTAACGGAGTGAAACGGAATGGTCTAGGTCATCCTATCACTCCGTGGGTTATGCCCAACTTGCATCGCTTTGGACGGCGCTACGTCCTCCCCTATAATTTTAATTTTGGAAGGTTTTTTTGTAAAATATGGACCCAAAACAGGACACAATAATTAAATTAATGTAATTACATATAAATATATATAAAAATTGAATTTAAGAGTATTTAGGCTACAAAGACGCGTGAAACCCCCTCAAAGCCACTCATTTGCATCCTTAGAGTTAAAAAACCAATGTCTGGTTGGAATTTTGGTAAGAAAATTCGCAACATTAACTCCACAGGAGAAAAGAGAATAAAGAGTACAAACTGGTGCTTGTGAAGTGTATATTGAGAAATTTTAAAAGTCAAAAGTTATCTCCATCTAACAACATACATGAATGATCTGAAGGTAAGGGTTTAATGAGATTACTTGCAATTTCATCCCCCAGGAGCCCCTCCCCTAATTAAGTAATGTCGCAAAGGAAGGATAAAGGAAGGGATCTGCACAATCCCTCGCTCTTTAATTGTCTCACCCCACTGGGAGGTCGAAGAGATGCCCAAATATGACGACTCAAAGAAGGTAACCATGTAAACCAGGTGGGAAGATTCCCATTGAATAATTAGAACCTCTTTTGCATAACTAGCTGGGTAGAACCCCTTCTACAATCAGCGGGTTAGAACCCCTCTCAGTCATCGAAAGTGTGTTCAATCATCGAAAGTAAAAGAATGACAGGGAAAAAACCTATCTGCCGAACCATTGAACCTCACAACTATGACTTGCATTCACCAGGGGGGCCCGAATAAATTTGTGAAATTAGGGATGACTGATCTTAAAGGAACTTGTTTTTTTATTTTTTTATTTTATTTTTTTTTTTTTTTTTTAAATTTAATTTTTCCAAAGGTAGGGAGGCCTTCCAAGAGTACAAGCCACGGACATTGCTCGACCAACCAGCAAGACACTGCAACCAGGTAGGACGCCAGGAGAGTACCGACCTTAAGGGAGAGGGAGTTGCGGCACCCCAAAACCGAAGTCAGAAACTCCCCCGGAAATATAAATTATACAAGAATTCAAAAGAAATGAGTAATCTCATTTAGGAGATTTTAAGGGTATCATTCATGCTATTGAAAGATGGAGATAAAGAAAAAGATTTTTAAAGATTTGTATAAATGTACAATAGAAAAGATATTACTGTGTGCGTAATGTATTTGTCTAATTGTATTAATATATAGATGTATAGGGACAACGAACAAAGAGATTACTCTTGGTCAAGAATAGCTCCTATTTGTTGCCTTGCCAAGATTTGAGCTTGACGTTCTTATTTCCTCGGAGGAGTTAAATTAGCGAGTGATCCTTCTGAAGATGAAGGATTGAATATATTAGAGTGAATCTACAAAGGATTCAAGTGAATAACTGCATGAGTTATTTCGCCATTCTTGGGATCATTGGAAAGCTAATTCACAACTATTGCAGAAACGGGTATGGTTCCTTCTTTGGTTTTAATATTAAGTGTCCCAACATCGTGCTCCGAAGTAACACCCATATGGTTGATACCATTAATTGCGATGTTTATATTCGATTGAGGAGCACAATTGAGTAATTTGGAAACTGATTTAGTAACCAGAGTCCTTTGAGAGCCTTGATCACAAAGTGTTCGCACCATTATAGTTTTTTACCTTTAAAAATAGTTACATCAGCAATGGGTAAGGCTACTCCATTACTACGTGATGCAAGTGTAGTGGTCAAATTGGTTAAAGAAGTTGATGGAAGTGTGACACGTTCCGGTTTTATGTTTTGATTGCAAAGAGCATAATGATGCTCTGGAAGTTTACAATAAAAACAAGTTTTATTGCTTTGGCACTCCTTTGTAGGACGGGTATAAGATAAACATTTAAAACACCACTTATGAGTTTCTGCCACTTTCCTACGCAATTCAGGAGTGGGCAGTAAATTACATTCTGTTGAATGATGTTTATTATGGCAAAACCCTACATTTGAAATTATTATTATTATTATTATTATTATTATTATTATTATTATTATTATTATTATTATTATTATTATTATTATTATTATACAAGAATTCAAAAGAAATGAGTAATCTCATTTAGGAGATTTTAAGGGTATCATTCATGCTATTGAAAGATGGAGATAAAGGAAAAGATTTTTAATGATTTGTATAAATGTACAATAGAAAAGATATTACTGTGTGCGTAATGTATTTGTCTAATTGTATAAATGTACAATAGAAAAGATATTACTGTGTGCGTAATGTATTTGTCTAATTGTATAAATGTACAATAGAAAAGATATTACTGTGTGCGTAATGTATTTGTCTAATTGTATTAATATATAGATGTATAGGGACAACGAACAAAGAGACTACTCTTGGTCAAGAATAGCTCCTATTTGTATCATTCATGCTATTGAAAGATGGAGATAAAGGAAAAGATTTTTAAAGATTTGTATAAATGTATAATAGAAAAGATATTACTGTGTGCGTAATGTATTTGGCAAAACCTACATTTGAAATTATTATTATTATTATTATTATTATTATTATTATTATTATTATTATTATTATTATTATTATTATTATTATTATTATTTAGTGTTGAAAAATTGGACTGCATTTTAGTTAATTAAAGGGGAGGGTCAGGTTTATGTTTTGTGAAAAAAAATTTTTTTTATTATTTGAGCGATTTGGGTGAAATTTGCTGTGTATATAGCTTTTTTCCCGGTGAAAAAAGCTTCATTTTTAGTGTTTTTATGAGTCTCTAAAGGTTTCAAAGTTATTAGTGGTCATAACTCAACAAAAAAAAAGAAATAGCGGGAAAAAAATATTTTTCCACATGAGATGAAAATTGGCCTAAGCCATCTTACCCCCAATCTCTTGCATTCGGGGGAAACAGACCTTTGATATCACGTCCAAAAAAAAAAGTATAATCAGTCAAATTTTTTTTTGAAAAATTTTTTTTTTTTTTTTTTTTTTTTTTTATTTATTTAAAAAAAATTCTCTCCAGGATTTTTGATTTTGATTTGGACATTGTTTAGAGGAGAGATAGGTCTACAACATTTATTTAGAGCATTATTAAATGCTAATTGTTTGAAGGAAGGTATAGCCTCTCAAACTTTTAAAATTTTTGAAAATTTTCTAAAAATAGACCTTTTTTGAGAGATCATATCTCGGAACAAAAAAATTAAATCGAACAAAGTATAAAAAAGAATTTGTAGCCCCAACACTCCTCTATAAGTGTGAGAAAATTTATTTACGTAGTAATTATACTTTTTTTTTAAATATTTTTCCTCAAAAATTTGAATTTTTTTTTTTCAAAAAATAATTTCTTTTGATAGTGAGTCAGTCTTGGACTAATACTGTTTTTTGTGTAACTCTGGGAGGAAAATTCTATCAAAGGTTTTTGTAGCCAATAGAATAAGGAACATATGTTTCAAATTTCAGACCAAAAATATTTTTTATGTGGCTTCACCGTAGATTTAAATTTTGAAAAAACATTCCCATATAACTGCTAAACATTAATCCCTCGTAAAAACGTTAGGAATCGACTATTTTCGTCGGGAAAAAAGCTATATATACTGAAATTTTCAGGAGAATCGGATAAAAAAAATTCTTTCTCCTAAACTTGACCCTCCCCTAATACAGTTGTTTGTTTAGGTCTTGCCACAGTAGATTTCCATTTATTGTTGGACCTCTTTTTCCATCAACCTCACCACTTTACTTATAAATAAATTAAATAAACCCGGACACATAACACAACCCTGTCTCAATCCATTATTCACCTCAAAAAAAGCAGTTTCCATTCTATTTATTCTCACACACGCTCTACTATTCCTATAAAGTGATTTAATGACTTCAATTTCTTTCTCCTCTTTTTCATACTCCCTCAAAACCTCCCACAGTTTATCCCTATCCACCCTATCATAAGTTTTCTCCAAGTCCATAAAACACATATACACATCCTTCCCTTTTTCTCTCTTTTTTTCTTCAATTATTCTTAGAGTAAAAACCTGGTCCAAACACCCTCTTCTTTCTCTAAAACCTTATTGTTCTTCAAATATCATTTCATTAATCCCTATCTTATTCAATGATATTCTACCATACACTTTACCCACTATACTGAGCAAAACTTATGTCCCTATAGCTCCCCACACTCAAATATATATATATATATATATATATATATATATATATATATATATATATATATATATATATATATATATATATATATATATATATATATATATATATATATATATATATATATATATATATATATATATAATATTATATATATATATATATATATATATATATATATATATATATATATAAATATCCTTCCTGTTGTTGTCATCTGTGCATCTGTTCTGCGGAACTCTCTCTCATCTTCTGTGTTTCCTGCTGAATTTAATGTTAATTTCTTTAAAGTTCGCGTCTGCGCTCACCTAAGAAATTTGCTTTAGGTGGGTTCTGCAGGGTCTTTTTTAATTTTTGTTTTTTTTAACTATTTCCTTTTTTTTATTCTTCTGACAACCCCTCCTTGAATAGGGCTTTGCCCGTGAATGGTGGTGATGTGTAAAAAAATAAAAATAATAATAAAAAATATGATGTATTATTTAAGTACCAATGCCTTAGAATATATAAAATCATATTAAAGTAATGGTTTATTATGTAATAAGAATTCTTATAAAATGCAATAAGTATTGTTATTGAATGGCGTTGTAGTTAGGAAATGAATTAATACTGTAAACACGTGATTATGCTATGCATCACCTAAAATGAGTCATAAACATGAAATATCAGGTATTGATGGTAAACATACAAATATCAGTCACGTGATAATGTTGTAGACATAATGCTTCATTTGGGCGCAGTGAGTTAAAGTGAATAATAGTATATAAATTTAGTGAGTCATAAACAGGAATTGGAAATTGGAGTGAGGAAACCATGTTTTCAAGAGAAAATCTACAGAGTGAAAACTACGTGGACAAATATCGAAGATGGCGGAAACCATGTGTTTCTATTGTATTAACTTTCATCAAATATGAAAGCGTGTTGAATATAGGAAAAATAATAGCCCTATGACGTCACTTAGTTTAGGAAATAAATATTTCCATGAATTATAATTCATGTCAGGGCTTGAAAGCAAAGCCTTCAAATAAAAGGAAAGACGTCATAAGAATTTTTGATCGTGATGTCACAAATAAAAAATCATATGATTATAATAACTCGGATACAAAGTATAGAAAATATATGACGTCACAATACTTACATTTCGTATTTTTATAAGATTATAAATATATTTAATTTTAAAAATTTATTTCTGTATGATTTTATTGCTAGTGAATATGTAATGAATTAAAATGTACATACTTCTGTTCATGAATTCTTGATGTTTCATGTTTTATCTACGTGGCACATGGATAATTGAATGTATATTCGGGTCTGGATATGTGTATGTATATGTAAACCAGCTCTCATGCATCTATAAGCTCTTTACAGCAGAGTGTATAAAATTTTCATATAAATTTCATATTATTTTTTAAAAATAATAATAAAAATAAAATATAAAAAGCATAAAAGAATAAAAAAGAAAATTAAAAAAAAATGAAAAGAAAAAAAGAAAAAGAAAAAAAGGAAAATAAAGATAAACTTCAGGAAAAAATAAATACAAAAAATAAAATAAAATCGATAAACAATAATTCATATTATATTTTCGAAGACGTAGGCATGAATAAAAGAAGTAAATTAATAATTCTTACGAAATATTCGAAAGGGTAATATCGGAATTTGTGATACAACGATTGCATGAGCGAAGAAGTAGGAAAAAATTCAACTGCTGGAGTTGGTTACCATGACAATTTCATGAATGAGTAGCATAGTGACGTCAACGATGTAGTATGTGTGTATATGTTTATGTCAGTATTTGTTTATGTGAGAAGAAGAAAAAGGTGGAAAAGATTTAATTTGGTAACAGCAATTACATTATTGTTATTAAAATATCATGTTTTTAATCCTAAAATTTTGCATGTGAATGATTATATTCTTAGTAATTATGTAAAAAACGAAATAAAAGACATGTGTTTACTTTACCTCTTTGAATTCTTGATGTTTCATGTTTTATTTACGCTGAAAGTGGATATTTTTGCGTATACACGAGAAATATGTGTATGTGTGTTTGTATATATTTTAATCATCTCATGTTTAATTGTTTTAGTATGTGGAGGTATAAAATATTCATATACATTTTAAGAAAATAATAAAAATAAAGAAGAAAAATAAAAGAAAAAAGAAAAAAAAAGAAGAGACAAAAAATAAAAGAACAAGAACCGGGTGCCAGTGCAAACAAAAAAATAATAATAATAAATAAATAAAATAAAAACAATTAAAAAAATAAAAATATAAAAAAATAAAAAATATATAAAAAAAACATGCTTGTTTCAGTTAAATAAAACGTATCAAGTCTGGACTTGAATGCTAACAAATAAAAGAAAGGGATGAAGTTATAATATTTGTACATTCGAATATGAAAGTGGTAAATATTAGTCGAAAAATACATTGCCTCTACAAATAAAATGTCAAATGATGATGACATCATGAGGGAAAAATATATGTGTGTGAGTGTGTGTGTACACGCTTGCACTTATACGAATACCACGTGATCAAGGAAAAAAAGGTGAACAAAATCAAATTCAAAATGGTAGAATAAAATCAACGGAAATGAATACCACTTGTTCGGAAAATTCAAAATGGCTGAAACCACGTGGTCAAGAAAAAATGTAAGGAAATAAAAAAATAGTGGTCGTATGGCGTCGTAGTTTCATGATTACCCGTGTCATGACTTCACAAGATAAGATATTTGTGTGTTTGGGCATGCGCAGGTGGCATCATCGAAAGTGCCTACATCCTAATTGGACCACGAATGTATCAGAATGTAACCAATGAGGCATTGAAGATAGCTTTACCCTCAGTGCTAGCTTCGCTGACACTGGAACTCCCCTCAATCCTCAGTGTCTTATGTCACTATCACTGGCACTTCACACATTATTAAATGGATAGAATTAATCCAAGATGGTGGAAACCACGTGATCAAGTAAAAATCTTCGGAAATAAAAACCAAGAACAAAAAATCCAATATTGTGATCGGATGACGTCATAATTTCATGATAACTCGTGTCATGACGTCACAGGCTATAGTGTGTGTGTGAGCTTGGGCATGCGTAGGTGATGTTACCACCAAAAGTGCCTGCATCCTGATTGGCTCATGGATATATCCGGATGTAGCCAATGAGGCATTGTATGTTATCTTACCCTCATGGCTCAGTGGTCCGGTCGTTTCAGCTGACCCTGGCACTATTTTCATGCCGAGAGGAGAGAATATCCTAGCAAAGTAGGCACGTGTTAGAAAGTGCAAGAGAGTTCTATAAAATTTTATCAAGTGCTAGAGAGTGCTAAAAAGTATTTAGAAAGTACTAGAAAAAGCTATAAAGTGGTAGCAGGACATCACAGGGTACAGTGTGTGTGTTTGCACATGTGCATACACATGCTCAGGAGATTATCACCGAAGGTGTCCGCATCCTGATTGGCTCGTGGATGTATCCAGATGTAGCCAATGAGGCATTGGATGTTTCCAGATGATGTCGGGTGTGGTGTTGGATATTGCCATACCCTTAGCTGTTGCTAACACTAGAACTTCCCTCATACAAAGGTAGCATGGATGAACCGAGCTAGAAAGTGCTAGAAAAATAGCCAGAAATTGCACTCAGGAAAGAGCATGAGTTAGGCCCTGGCACTAGTACGTGAGTACCAAAGAAGGCTTTACACTTGCCCACTGCGGCACGTACAAAAAAAAGCTGCTAGGATTAAGTTATTAACATAATTAATTAGAGGATTATCAGGATTAATTTTCGGATTATCCGATTAATTACGCACTTTATCTGATTAATCGGATTAGATATACCTCAAGAAAGAACATGAAAAAGGAATCTCCACCCCGTTTTCCTTTAAGGGGGCTTCTCCCCTCTTTATCTCTTCATGGGGCTCCCCCTTAAACATACATCATAAGAGTGAATGGGTTTTCACTCATTTGTCACTGAAACCTACCCCTATCTCTTTTGCTCCTAATTTCCCACTCACTTGGTACTGGCACCTAGTAAAACTGGTCCCTAATATATATATATATATATATTATATATATATATATATATATATATATATATATATATATATATATATATATATATATATATATATATAATATATATATTTAAAATTTTAAATTTTAATTTAATATATCAAAAATAAATAATATTTATTTTACTTAAAAGAATGTTAAAAGAATTCTCTAGAAAATTTTTGTAAACGAAACCGCTTATATGGTATCATAAAGATTCTCCCCCCTTCCCTTAATTTTGGGGATATATATTTCACATTTCATCGTTGTCCGAAAAACGAGGTCACTTGTTTTTCCGAACATCCACGCAGCAGAGGTTGGTGATTTTGGTTCTCCTTTTTTTATATCTATGTAAATTACACGTGTTAAATTTTAATTTCTTATTAGGTTATTGTCTCCAATCATTATTATTATTTTATTTTTCTTATTATTATCATTACTATTTACTGTTTTTATTTAATATTGCTGTGTTTACTTTTATCGATTTATTAGAAAATTC
>SEYY01010573.1:20000-32500 GCA_009176605.1 Armadillidium nasatum
ACTATATCCCTAAAAGAATTTTAGTTTGCGTTTTATTTACATTGTGGTCGGATGTGGTTCTTGTGTAGGTTAGGCCTGTTTTACGGCAACTTCTGTAGTTCAGGTTATGATAAGTCAAATTAGGTTCTGCTAGAAAAGTAAGTAATAATAATTGTGTGTATGTCTAGCAATAGTACCTCTGGCAACTCTCTTGTTTACGATAGGCTTCTCCGATATTTTCGATTTTCGATATTTTCTAACAATCGAAACTCAGAAACAATCTCCACCTTTACCTATATATATATATATACATACATATATATATATATATATATATATATATATATATATATATATATATATATATATATATATATATATATATATATATATATATATATATATATATATATATATATATATATATATATATATATATATATATATATATATATATATATATATATATATATATATATATATATATATATATATATATATATATATATATATATATATATATATATATATATATATATATATATATATATATATATATATATATATATATATATATATATATATATATATATATAATATATATATATATATATATATATATATATATATATAATATATATATATATATATATATATATATATATATATATATATATATATATATATATATATATATTAGTTTAATATTATATATGTGTATGATGTGTATGCATATTTATTTATTTATATAAGTATTTATTGAATGATCTTTTTTTAGAAAAATTTGATTATTTTTTTTTATTATCTCTCTGTTTGCAGACGAGAGTTTTTATTTTCTTGTTTAATGATTTTGGTTTAAACTACGTTCTTGATTACAAATCATTGGATTGCATTTTTAAATACATATAATTAAATTCATCATAAATGAATAGAAAATGTTGAATCTTCTCATTCCCTTAATCTAAATTAAAAATTAGAGACAAGGAGTATAAATAAAAAGCCTTAAGCAAACAGAAATTGAGACAAGGTTAAATTTATTATATCTATGCACGACTCCTTTATAAAATACAGTATTTTCACCATTAAATAAAAAGGGCCAGCAAAGAAATGACGACCTGCCTTTTATAAGACTTTTAGACTGCCTTTTATTAGTCCTTTTAGACTGCTTTTTATAAGTCCTTTTATATTGTACTGCTTTCAATCATAAAAATCATAAGCCTTAACGATTTTTATTGCGTTCTATTTTCTACTATTGATGACGTCAGAGCTTGATCGTTTCATCTCTTCATCGCTTCATCGAAATCGCCCACTAGTTCCATTTGCCTAGGTGTTCGCTAAGCTTAGTAACGTCATTTGGTCACGTGAATTGTATTTGAGACACATTTGCATCCCTGTAGGCTTCTACTTTTCCCGCCTTTTGATTACGTCATTGCCACTACTACGCATACCTTACTTTATGCTCAGCCTAGTAAGCGTCATTTTATGCGTAATTCGTCTTCAAATTACTCATGTGATCCCCGTAGGGAGACTATTTTGCTTTTTCAAATCCTTTAAGAATTTGAAATACACAAACAAACAATTTCTTTTTATTGCATAAAAGAAATTAACAAAAATATTTTTAACTTCTAATTAAATTTCTTAACCAAAAATCATTATTAATCAAGATAAAAACTCTCGTTACAAGACAAATCCTGCTAATCTTCAACAATCAATATTAGAAGAAAGAGAAGAAAAATAATGAAGAAATGAAGAAACTACGAATCAAAAAGAAATGAAGAAAGAAAATATATAAGAAGAACAAATTTTTAAAAGTATCAATTTTTTAAAAAGTTATTATTTTATTAAAAATTTTTTTTTTAAAAATTAAATAAAAAAAAAAAAAAAAAAAAAAAAAAAAAAAAAAAAAAAAAAAAAAAAATATATATATATATATATATATAATATATATATATATATATATATATATATATATATATATATATATATATATATATATATATATATATATATATATATATATATATATATATATAAAGCCGATATTGATGACTGTACAAGCTTTATAGTTAGTAAAGAAGTATTTGTAATTACATTACCCATCAACATAATTATAATGCTTCTCATTATAATTATATTATGTACCCATTACCATAATTATAATATTTCACATTATAATTATTATTATTATTATTATTATTATTATTATTATTATTATTATTATTATTATTATAATTATTATTTCGAATATTGAAAAACAACTTGTTAATGCCTAAGTGTTATCAATATCACCACATCCTAAAAGGATTTACCCAAGTGAGCCGTGGGAATAGATGCGATGGCCGCACCTAAAAGCATTGACGTCATCATTGACTATAAAACCCCACACGGCCCAGCTAGCCCTATTAGAAGGCGTGTAGCATTCCTGTAATTAGATACTATCTTCGCACTTTGCGAGAAAGTATAAGCCGGCAGGTTTCATCACCTTAAGCCGTCATTTAAAATAAAAGCTATCATAAATTTAAAATAAAAGCTATCATAAATTTGCCTTCGAAATTTAGAGTAAATATTAAAAAAGTAATTTATAAAAACAAAAATTAAAATTACAAATCCTTCAAACATATTTATGTTTTAAAAGAATTTAAAACATAAATAGCTAGAAACGAAAACAGTAATAAAGTGTCTGTATTCTTAAATATGTATTTATATATATTTACGAATACTGGCTTGAAAGCCATAAATATATATATATATATATATATATATATATATTTCCTTTGACGTTTCTGCATAATAAACGTCGACACGGGCGTTCAGTTTGGCTCGTAGTTGTTTGTTTAGTTTGCAATTGCACTTTAGTGTTCAGTTAGTCAATAGAGTTAGTTTGTAACGTAGTTATTTAGAAAGTGGGTCGAGCACATATAAATTTCTATAAACAAAGTTGATAAATTGTTGACGATCATAAATCATCCCCAAAAGAAATTGCTCTAGAAGATTTCCTACGTAAGATTCACTCTATTCATCTTGTGGTCATTATATAAGTGATAGGGGGTACAGACGTCATCCTCTATCCTGTACATATTCAAGGATAAGTCTCCGTGCGGTGGTACTCGACTGTCATACTTCACACTTCGGAACCTCGTTAAGTAAATCAAATAAAAATCCACAATAATTCTCCGACGTCTAGACAGTCATATAAACAGAAAGCAGGCCAGGATTAAAAACCCTGGAAGTAGTACGTACGGTGCCCCACAGAAAAGTGGCGCCCTCCAGCTGGGACTTTTTCAGATTTGAAAACAAGTCACATTAAGAAGATTAAGACGCCAATATCACAGAAAATTGGCCCTCCAGCTATTTCCAGAAGCAGAAAAAGGAAAAACCCGCCAAACGGACTAACGTTACGGAAGAATAGTCCCCGTCGTGATAAAAAGAAGATAAAAATTTTAAAATTTCTTGATTAAGAGCCCAAAATTCTCAGAAGACCCCGAAGAAAAAGAAACCTATAAAAAATTTCCCGACGCAGTCCTGGAACTACGATATAAGAAGAAAGTTCCACCACAGGAGTCACGGAATTACAAAATAAGAAGAAATTCCGCAAAGTAACTGTTCCGGAATCACATTAAAAGAAGAGATTCTGAGATCCACCGCTCAATGATCAACTGAGATCGAAATCTACGCCCGTGTCACGTTTAAAATTACTTGCAGAGCTTGCACAACAGCCCAGTCTACAAAGAGACTGTTCCACAACTCGCACATCCAGTGATAGAAGCGAAAAAATTTTGGATCTACCCCGAAAATCATTCTGGTTCGAATTCAGAAATCTGCGTAAGGTAAATAAAGAAAATATTAATTTGTAAAAACTTTTAAAACTACACATCCATACAAAGTGATATGAATGCGAAGTTTTAAGGTTTAAAAATAAAATATATAGATATATAGATATATAGATATATCAAATTTCCCATATTTAAAAGATAGTGGTAAACTGTTTGTTTGTCCCAAGTAAAAGAAGTGATTCCCGTAGCTAGAATTACAAAGAAAATTTGTTTAAATTTTCTCTAAGATAAACCGTTCTAAGTCTAAAAATTAGAAAATCAAGGTCTGAATTAATATATATATATATATATATATATATATATATATATATATATATATATATATATATATATATATATATATATATATATATATATATATATATATATATATATATATATATATATATATATATATATATATATATATATATATATATATATATACAATCAAAAGAATTAGTTTGTGTGAGAAAGAACCAAGTGAGTAATAATAGAATATAAAACTCGAGTCAATTTGAATGATAAGAGACGCGTTCGGAGTAAGCTTCATAATAGCGTTTGTTTGTGTGTACATGCTTATTTTGTTTCTGTGTATGAAATTCAATCACATTATTGAGAAGTTCGTATTTCCTGAAGAAACACTTCGTGCATGCCACATACAATATCTGTGTAATAATGTCTAATATATCACATACACGAAAATTTTCTCTTTCAATTTAAAATTTAAAAGTATAAAATTAGTTTGATTGCACATTTGTGTGAAAAAGCCTACAAAGCCGACATAAAGCCTGTTGGCTTTCACTTACACACACTTGCCGCACCCAGCCCATCTCGGCGGATGCCGAAATATCCTGTCCAAGTCTAACACATAAACAGGATATTACGTCAACTGTGACAAAGATCACAGTGAACCAACTCTAATAGACAACAAATTCTAAACACAACAACAAACATAAACAACAATTCAATATTCAACAACAAACCAACAATCACAATTATATTAGTTGAGTCATTGTTCTTTGAATTTAAAAATTAAATTTAATTTATTTGAATTGATTACATATAATTTAGTGAAGTTTGTTGCGAATTTGAACGGAAATATATAATATCTACAAGAATCTTACATAATATTGCTGTATGTTCGTACATACACTTTTATATAAAATTTAAAAGTATATTATAAAATAAATAAATAAAAATATATTATATATATACATATATATATAATATATATATATATATATATATAATATATATATATATATATATATATATATATATATAAATATATATATATATATATATATATAAAAGGAGTTAGATTATAAGGCATCGTATACTATAGCATATAGTATAGCATAGTGCGAGCGAAGCGAAAGACAATCAACAGAAAATAAGAGAAAAGGCATAGAGTAAGAATAGCAAGGAGAAGTAGTTAGGCAAGAACGGATCAGATTTTGAGTCCACCGACAACTCTCCAAGTGGCAGAAAGAGGTATACGAAATACAGAAACGCAATCAGACAAAATGAGTAACACAAACACAAACGCAACAAATAACGGTGATGGCAGCAATGCTGGAGCCGCATTCAACCTGCAAAGGTTGTTCTATTCGAAATCAAAAATACTAATCCTGGAAGGACCTGGAGTTACTCCCGGAACAGATGCAGGACCATCGGTTCACCTATGGTTGAAGCTGCTAGAAAGGAGTTTCAAGGCGGAGCACATTACAGCCGATGACGAGCGTATAGCCATAGCATGCTGTAACGTCAGCGCTCGCGAAACGTCATCATCGCTCTTAGTAATCGAAAATTGCCTTGAGGTTAAGAACGCCACAACGTTTACTGAATTTAAAAAGGTGTTATTAGACAACTTGGCACCTGCGAGTTCCGCACGCATCTTTGACCAGTTTGAAACACTACTCAGACTGCCATGGAACAAAAATACATCGGTCTCCACACATATAAATCAGTCGCTAGGTTACCTCAACACGTTTTGGGAGGAGGTAGATGCACGATATGGTGTGCAATATTCACCATAAAGCCAGAGAATTTAACTCATGGCAATAGTATATAGCAAGTTGCCTAGCCAAGCCATGAAAATGGAACTCAATAAGACGATGGAAATAAATAAGACTGTGACTAAGTTAGTGGCCGAACTAACAGAGAAACTTAAGGTAAATAAGTTTACCTCAGACCAAGTCAGTGCCATAGAAGCACAAGAAGAAAGGGAATCTTGGAGGGACCAAATAAACCACCACTCATACTCACGATACCCGCAGAGAGTAAGAAGCCCAGAGAGGAGAGGGGGCAACAGAAAAATGTGGAGGGACACAAGCGTCAGAAAAAGGGAAGTAAGCAATGATAATAGTAGGGGCAGAGATAGGGAAAAAGGGCCAGTAAGACGAGATAATTCCGAGGAACGTGGCAGAAGATTCACGTCTCCTCGAAGGAGAAGTTATGTCAGATGGAGTATTCCTGACAAAAAGCTGAGCTATGAACCCAAGAGCACAGATGAGAAATATGGGTCCTATAAAGAAAGATATGAAGATGAAGATGACGGAAGACGTCGCTTCAAGCACATATCACCAATAAGATTACCTTCACCAGCACGAATTCCCTCACCGAGAGCACCATCACCTAGGAGAAATGATAGGCCGAGAAAGCACAAAATAAACGAATTAAAAGATAAAGAATGGAGATGGCCGAATCAAAACTACTCCTCAGATGCTGACTCTGAAGAGGAGGAGCTGTTGTATGAAGAGAGATATCCTGATGATAGAGAATTCCAGATGAAGTAAATAAAATTGAGGGTGAAAAAGAAGATATTTCTTTTTTAGGCCCAAGTCCTGCGGTCCTGTCCCAGGACAGGAATAATTAAATCCATGCGAAGCCCCAATGACACTCGTATCAATACTATCTCTCATGAGATATTGGAACCCAAATACTCCATACAAGAGAGAATGCATATAAAAATATGAGAGTGTCAGGGTATTTCATCCCTCTTAGATATAATAGGGAATAGAAAACTTTATCAAGAACTGTGTTTTACAGACACAGGATCTTCAATCACTGTTATTAAAAGACATAGGTTCGAACAGTTGAAACAAAACTGTGACCAAAAATTATATGACGCATTTGTCAGTTTAAAATCCATTACAAATGGTAGAATTACAGTGTATGGAAAAACTCAATTGAGGGTAAAAATTTACAAATATATTCATGTCATAAATGCTGTTGTTGTTGGCAATGACTGTGAATTTCAGGGGAATATTTTGCTTGGGTGTGATAGTCTTTCGACGCTACCCATAATACTCGACTTCACGCATAATAAAATGTATTATTCGAAGCGAAAGAGTATGATCCCCATGATATACCCTTTTGCTCCGAAACTTGAGCTTAAACTAAAATATAAACCGAGTATGGATGAGTATCTACTCGTAGAGAAAGACTCTATAAAAATGAGTTACTGTAAAGTCTGTCAAGACAGTAAAGACGAGAGACCTGTAGAGCGATGTAGAATTCCGCCTGGTTTCGAACATGTAAGTCTTCCGAAAAGGGGAAGCAGCACTTATTTTGACAATTATGAATCACTGAGAAATATGGATCAGAAGGACATAAGACGTAGTGCCGAGCATTCGGAAGAGAGATCATACAGGAAGTTCCTGATGTCTCCAGAACTAAGACTCGAAGGAGCGCAGTCGAAAGAGATACCATTTCCAGTCGAGGATTGTATTAAAACTAAAACACCTATAAGACGTGTACCGCAAGGTTTTGAAGACATATATCTTCCGGCAACCGGAACCGAATATATTGATACTTATGAATTACTGAATGATATGAATGAAGCAGACATAAGTCGCAATATTAAAAAGCAATCTGTAGAGAGAGTAAGCAAGAATAAGCCACTGCTGTCCCCAGATATAAGCCTTCAGAAAGCGCCGTCAAGAGGTATACCCATTTCAGTCGAAAATTGTAACTGTAAAGGCCTAGGTCTTATGAAGCAATCAGTAGAGAGAGTAAGCATCACTAAGCCACTGCTGTCTCACGATCTAAGTCTTAAAAATAAGCAGCCACAATTGCCGGATAATTCCGAGGAACCCGTCATTCATGACACTTGCCGTAGCCTAAGACTCATGAAACCGGAGCAGCTAGGGGGCACTGGGAACGAATGCAAGCAGCGAGAATCGCAGAAGCGTAGCCTGAGTCTTGTGAACCAACCACCCGGAAGTATAAGCCTCGTAAATGGTGATGAGCAGCCACAATCGGATATAGTGCATGATCATGGCGAAGAAACTAATATAGAGCAGTTGAAGACGATTCGTAAGAGATCCTTACAACTACCAGACTTAAGGCTCATCGAAAATGAATCAAAATCCGAAGAAAAGGACAGTAGATCACCTACTCGAAGCCTAAGACACCAGGGATGGCCTAAGAAAGGAGAAACCCCATAAGTGCAGAACAAAGAGGAAAAGGGATCGAATAATACTTTTCAGGAGTATACAGAATCCGAAGAGCAGGATAGTAGATTACCCACTCGACGCCTAAGACCCCAGGGATGGCCTAAGGAAGGAGAGACCCCGTATGGGCAGCACAAGGAGAAAAGGGAATCGAATAACACTGTTCAGGATCATACCCAATCGATCGAGATTGTGAAATGCAAAGTAGTGAAAGAAAATGCACTCAGGATTGACCCACGTCAAAAGCTGATCGAAGCAGAACGCGAAGAAGTATATATTTGCCATTCTGGAAAACAGAATGAGCATAGCATTGTTCAAAATAGCCATTCTGAAAAACAGAATGAGCACACCACTCAAAGTGAAAGTAAGCGTATACCGAATGAGGTAGTAATAGCGCACCAGACATATAACTGCTATTCTGGAAAACAGAATGAGCGCAGCATTCATCGCAAAGTAAAGCGTACACTAGAACAGGTGGTAGAAACGCAAATCGCATCATTAATCTCTGAGAATAGAAAAGAGAATGAATATACGAACAAAGACAATATGAGAACAGACGAGTGTCAGTTTCATACTGGTAACTATGTAAATTTGTGTGAAAACCACACAAATATGCGTTCAAACGAATATGACTACGACCGGACACGTAGAGTAAAAAACTTTATCGAATTTTTATATTTCATTTTTCTTAATTTATTTTGTAAAAATATAGTAAACAAAATAATGAATGAAAATTCTTTAGAGACTTTATCAGCTGAACGGAAACAGCTGAAAGAAAACCAAAAGTGTCCACACAAAGAGTCAAACATTACATATGACAAGGAGTCACAGCTGGTAGAAGCTGATGACCCAAAATTCGTAGCCGTAATAGCAGAGACCAGAGAGATACCTGCAGGCAGCAGAAACCTGTTTGAAGTTACTTTAGGTAACAAAGGTAAAAACTCTCCGCGCGAAGGTCAACTGTTGGTTACAGAAGCAAATTGTGCATTGAGAGAAGACGCAAGTGTCTTCATAAGAAGTGCATTATCGCAAGTGAAGAGTGGGAAAATATTGGTAGAAGTATTGAATTTGGGACATAAAGATATAAAATTAGGTAAAGGAGAGAACATCACGAGAGTCTTTGAGGTAGAAAAAGTGCCCACAAATTCAATACAAAGTACACAAATGCATGTGAATAATATACAAAACATGCATAGGAAGTAGTAAGAAAGAAAGAGTATAGAAGAGATGATATGGAGGAGGCAGAAGCTGTAAATGCTACCAGAGAAACTATAATGAAAAGGATACATGATGCTAAGAAAGGGAGATCCAAAAGGGAATGCCCAAAAGACCGGATACCCACTAAATCCTTAGGGTTAACTCCTAGACAGTTATATGAGACTTATAAGGCTATATTAATAAAAACTAGCAGAAAAGGCAGTGTCCTGAGAAATAGAAATGAACTGGAAAGAATGATAAGCTTCTTGATGAAAAATAGAGATATTGTGGGATTAGCAGATGACCCCATAGGGAAGTACCCAGGGTATGAGTTCAAGTTAGAACTAGAACCAGACTGTCCCAAGGTGTTATATACACAACAATATAAACAGCCAAGAGTATATCAAAAAGGAATCAAAAAGTGGACCGAAAAACAGTTACAGGAAGGGTTAATTGAACCCTCTGTTTCGCCTTTGTCGTCACCACTATTGGTAGTGCCCAAGAAAGACCCAAACCAAATAAGGGTATGCGTCGATTACAGACTTGTTAATAGACACAGTATATCAGATAGATTTCCCATACCAGACATAGGGAAAACTATAAATAGCCTAGGAAAAGCGAAGGTCTTTAGTACTATAGATATAAAAGAAGGATTTCACCATGTACAACTTGCTAAGGAATCCAGACCTACTTTAGCTTTTCGATCTCCACTGGGATCTTTCTAACCTACAGTACTCCCAAAGGGACTAAAACAAGGCACCAGCTGTGTTCAGTAGAGTAATGCAAACAGCATTATCGGGATGCATAGGTGTAGCTTGTTTGAGCTATGTCGATGACATAGTGATTTTTGCTAAAGACATAGAGTCTCATTATAAGAATTTAGAGGCAGTATTTGATGCTTTGAGAAGGAGTAATCTAAGGATAAAGTTAGAAAAATGTGCGTTCTTTAAGAGAGAGGTCACATTTCTAGGGTTTTTAATATCCGACAAAGGAATTACTGTCGATCCGGAAAAGATAAAAACTCTCAAGAAGATCAAAAGTCCAAAAGATGTACCAGAAATTAGGTCCATCATGGGATTCTTCAATTTCTTCAGAAATCTGATCCCGGATTTCAGCACAATCGCCACACCGATTAACAAGCTATTGAAGAAGAAGGAGAAGTTCGAATGGAGTGAAGAGAAAGTTAAAAGAACTATTAGCACAAGAACCGCTGCTACAATACCCAGACTATGATAAGGAATTTATCATAGTGACTGATGCTTCTAAACAAGGTCTTGGTGCTGTACTTCTACAAGAAGACGAAGCTGGTAATGAAAGACCTGTAAGTTTTGCTAGTAGGACATTGACTAAGAGTGAAAAGAATTACTCTATTACAGAGATGGAAGCATTAGGGATTGTTTTTGCTTTAAAGAAATTTAAAAATATGATATATCGATACCCCATCACAGTAAAATGCGATCACACAGCTGCGATAGCTATATTTGCCAAGAAGGACTATCCATCAGCTAGATTGGCAAGATGGTCACTCATAGTGAGTGACTTTTGTCCTAAATTCGAGTATATAAAGGGAAAGAAAAATCAAGTAGCTGATTTTCTATCCAGATATATTCCGGAAGATGAGGAAGATCATAGCGATGCGGATAATGAGGAAAGTATCGATCATATTAAACAAAAGGCAGAGAATCCCATAGTCATGTCTTTGGATGCAAATATAATAAGCAAAGCGCAGAAGTCATGTACTAACTTGAAAAACCTCTATGACGAGTTAGGAAAGGGTAAAGATATGTCCAGGTTATAAAATGTTCCAAAGATATGATCTTTTATAAAGCAAGACGTAAATTATAAAGTATATATTCCGGACACACTCATCGAAACCGCCATCATGCTAGCACATGCAGCTTTCGAATCAGGGCATACGGGTATAGAGCGCACGCTTGAAGCGATTGAGGAGAAGGTTCTACTTTAGAACAATGAGAAAACGCGTAGAGGAGTATTGTCATCAGTGTCACATCTGTCAACTGTTAAAGGAAACAACCCAGCTAGAGCAAAATTGGGACAGTACCCTTTAGCAGATACACCCTTTGAAAAGGTGGCAATGGACATATTGGGACCCTTGCCCAAGACAACGCAAGGACACCAATATATTCTCTTGTTTAAGTGCCAAACCACTAGGTATGTCGAGTTAATAGCACTTAAGAATCGAGACAGTACTAATATAGTCAGATATCTTATAGAAAGGATAATTGTAAATCACACATGTCCCGGGACATTGTTGTCAGATAATGCCGGTGAATTTAAAGGGACAATGATGAAAGAGAATATGTAAAAGATTTGGGATAAAGAAAGGTCGAAATAGCAGTCCGTAGTCCATGGAGTAATAGTACAGTGTAGAAAGGGCCAATAAAGACATAGAGAACTATCTAAGATGCTATGTCAAGGACAATCAGAAGGACTGGGATCAATTCTTACCCTTAGCACAAGGCTACCATTAATAATACATATAATGCCAGCATTAAATCGGATCCACATTTCTTGCTTTATGGCTATACTAAACGAATGCCATCAGAACGTTGCCAAATAGCACCCTGATCAAAGATAGAAAGATAGAAAATACTAATATCCATTCGGACACTATAACTGAAATACTGTACAATAGAATTAAAGAATCAGAGAGCAAGGAAAGACATACTAGAGAAGGAGGTAAGAAAGTACACCCTACAAAGGGATAAACATAGTAAAACTAGAGAGGTAAGACCTGGAGATTTGGTATATATGAAGACAGTGAAACCACCCAATCTTGTCACCAAAGTTATATCGTAAGTGGAGAGGACCATTCCGAGTGGAAGGCCTAGCAAACCGATTTGGTAGTGGTAATGTATATATTTTACGAGATCCGCAGAGATAATAAACTTTATAATTGCCATGCAGATAACTTTAAAATAGTTAAAATACAAAGTAAAGATAATATCGAAAAACAAACAAAGGTAAAAGGTAGCGAGGCCAAGGAGCAAAGAAGGAAGAAATCAACGACCAAAGAACAGGAAAAGCATGA
>SEYY01010574.1:0-2500 GCA_009176605.1 Armadillidium nasatum
TGTCAGTGAGACCGTCCTTAGAGGTCATTATTATAGCCTCAGGAATCATATTTATTGGCCTGTCTTTGCTAATCATTGCGATCACGTGTTTGGTTACGAGGACTCGTAAGGTCAAAATCAGGAGAGAAAAGATCAAATAATAATTAATTAATAATAATTAATTAATAATAATAAAAAAATTTAATTAATTGATAAAATAAATTAACAAAGTAAATTAGAAAACAAAATATTAAATAAAATTATTTAATTGATAAAGTAAATAATAAATTAAATAATAATTAATTAATTAATAATAAAACAGAATTTAATAATAATTAATGAATCAATTAAATAAATAATAAATTAAATAATTATTAATTGATAATATTAAAATAAATTAATAAAATAATAAAATAAATAAATTATTAATTGATAAATAATAATAAAATAAATTTAATTAATTGATAAAATAAATTAATGAAATAAATTAGAAAATTTTTAAGTAATAATTTATTAATTTAAAAATAATAAATTAAATAATAATTAAATAATAAATTAAATAATAATTAATTAAAAATAAAAAATAAATATCATTAATTAATAAAATAATAAATCACCATTAATTAAGTAATAATTAATTGTTTAATAAAATATATAATAAATTAAATAATAGATGTTTGATAATTAAAATTATTAATTAGATATTAATTAATAATGTATTAAGTACAAGTTAATTATGCAATTAATTAATAAAATAAATAATTAATTCATTAGAAATAACTTTTTATAATTTATTTTATTTATTTAGTTCACAATTTATTATATAATTATTTTTTTTATTAATTATTTTGAATTTTTATCAGGAGTGTATTAATTATTTTATTATTATTTTTTATTAATTATTTATTCATTTAATCAATTAATTAATTAGATAATTTAATATAATTTTAATTTTTATTTATTATTTATTTAATTTCTTTATTTTTATTTTTTCAAAATTTATGTTTATTTATTTATTATATTAAAATTTATTTATTTATGCTAATTTTTGTGTATTTTTTAATTTTATCTATTTTAAATCTATTTTTAATAATTTTAAACTTTTCAAATAATTTCATTAATTTTAAATTTTATTATTTATTTATTTATTTATTTATTATTATTATTATTATTATTATTATTATTATTATTATTATTATTATTATTATTATTATTATTATTATTATTATTATTATTATTATTATTATTTTTTATTATTATTACTATTATCATATTATCAATTAAAAAATTTTATTCATTGAACGTACACTGTAATTTACAATATGTAGTAGGTCCTATGCTACTATCTATACTAATACTAATATTAATAACGAAATAATAAAAATGAACAATAAAACAACAATGGTAATAGTAATGAAGTGACCGTACAGTTCTCAGAAAAGGGACTTCTAAGGGATACACTTGGTTCCATTGAGCCCCAAAGTTTAGTAGTTTAAATAAGTTATTTAATCTTATTATTAAAAGTAAATACTAAAATGGTACATATAACAAAATGGGGGATAAAGATCATGCTAATTAATACATTATCTTATAAATTAGCTTATAATAATAAAAATATAATAACATTATTAATTTAATATCAATATAGTAATATAAATAATAATAATAGTGATTGGAAAAGAAGATACTCGCAAGTTGCCGTTTACCGTGGTTCAATCGGTAAAGTGATTGACTCACGTGCTTGAAGGGCGCCGGTTCGATCCACTTCGGGCAATGCCCAGATGGTATATCGCTACCTAAAAAAGTTTAATAGTAATGATAATAAGGGGCAATGCCCATAAGAAACACAAACTTTTATAGTAATAATGAAGTAGTATAATAATTTAATATAGTAAAAGTATTATTATTATTATTACTATTATTATTATTATTATTATTATATTTTTATAATGTTTTATTTAATTATTTTTTTTATTATTAAACTTTTATTTAATTATTAATTATTATTATTATATTATTATTATTAAAGATTTATTATTTATTATTATTAAATTATTATTATATTAATTATTATTATTATTATTTTTTGACAATTTTAAACCTTATTATTTTATTGTTATTAAAATATCAATTAAATTTACTTTTAAATTTATTTTAATTATATAATTTTTTTTAAAATTAAAAAAAATATTATAAATTTTATTTTAAATTTAATTAAAATAATTATTAATTAAATTTTAAAAAAAAATTAATTATTAATTATTTTTTCATTTTAATTTATTTATTTTATTTAAAAATTTTATTCTGTTTTTATTTATTAATTATATATTTAAAAAAAAAATTTTTATTATTATTATTATTATTATTATTATTATTATTATTATTATTATTATTATTAATGTTTTGTATCAAAATGTAAAGAACACTTTGTTTGTTTATATGAATTTGGAACTGAAAAAATAAATAGAGATTAAAGATTATTATTATTATATTTGCTTTTATTATTATTATTATTATTATT
>SEYY01010574.1:20000-37500 GCA_009176605.1 Armadillidium nasatum
AAATTAATTTCTGTAATTAGAACATAAGAAAATAGAGACAGTTATAACTTCGATGTAGAATATGAAATGTTAGTTAATTGGTTTGATTAAATGAATTATTTAATAAGAAAATTCATCTTGGAAAAAAAAATATTTTATCTTAGATTACTGACACACTTTTGAACTCTAAAGCATTTCATTCTGTCTGGTTCCTTTTCCTTTTTTTAATTAACCTCTACAGTCTACAGTAATACATAATTCTAATTTCTATAGAACAAATTAACAACAATAAACTTTTTTGAATAAGTTTATGCTTACAGATACTGGATAGCTTATATTTAATTTGTTTGCTTTTTTTTTTTTTTTTTTTTTTTTTTTTTTTTTTTTTTTTTTTTTAATCAAATTAAATGAGATTAAGAAGAGTTGGCTCCGTCACAGTCTTAATCTTACAGATTGGGGAAAAAATAATAATAAAAATAAAAAATAAAAAATAATTAAATTGGAAAACCTAATAGTATTGAAATTTATAAGTTTTATATAACACAGGCGTTTTACAATAAATATCTAAAGCTACAATTTAAAGGTGAAACAGTATACAAAAAGTTTAGAAAAAAAATATCGTTGGACTTTGATTAATTTTTGTCCCAGCCCAATAAAATGTTTAAATTTATATTAATTTTACTTTATTTTTTTCTTTTTTTCTGAAGTTTTCTTATAATAGTCTGAACTTATAATGTGAAGATAGTGACTAATAATTGAAGATAGTGACGTTATTTAAAAAAAAAATAATAATAAAAAAAATTATGATTAAAAAATCAACTGATTTAAATAATTTGATTTTAATTATGCCAACCCTGACTGTGCCTTATTTTAAATTGTCTAGTACGGGTATCTGGAAATGGAGCATCCTTTCAGAGTCCCACTTGGCTTCTTCTTGTCTCTTATTTTTTTTTGTTTTTAAGTTATGCTGTGAAAGACAATGATTGTATTTTGAAAAAGACAACAGTGTAACAAAGTTAAACTTTGATTTTAATAAACAAAGATTTCAAAAAGTTAGATATCTGCTGTAGCTACCTTTAATATGATTCGGAAAATATACCAATTTGTAAAATGTTTATATGACTATTTTAAAAGTGCAAATCATTTAGGATTTTAGTATTATTTTCTGCATATGGTTTTTTAAAGATAGAAAACTTTAAAGCCTTAAAAACATGTGTATTTTTTCACATAAAAGTTTTCAAGAAAAAGTAAATCATGTTAGTTTTAATGAGCAGGAAATCTTGGAAAAAATCGAAGTAAGGATTAACTGGTTTTATCATAGTATTAATGCCCATGACTTTCAATTCAAGAAGAGCATAGAGCGTTTGATATGAGACTTATTAGTTCTTTAGTTTTTTTCTTTTGCTGTGATAATTGTTTTTATTTACAACTTTGGATATGGTCTTTCAAAATCAAAAAAAATATTGTGATATTACATATTAAAGTTTCAATTTAAATTTTCTAACATTTAGTATACCTCCCATATACAAGGCATGCAAATTGAAAAATTTATTTAGACCCCATTTGTTCCATACAGATTCACATTTTCGTATTCTATTGAACTGAACAAAAAGTACACTAACCACCATATTTCAGTTATTTTACAGATGAGGCTGAAGAAGTTTAATAGTTTTCCCAAGAATTTCACATTCAAAATTAAAGTTTGCTGATGACGTTGGAAAGTGGAATTATTTCACTTTCAATTAGCAGGAAGCCTTCATCTCAGGCTTAGAAACCATGAAAACTCAAATCTATAAAGCCACAAAGGTACTTTTCATGCAGGGGAAAAATAGGCTAAAAATTTTTTAAGCTCATTATTTGCCCAGATTACTTTTTAATTTATAGAAACTATAAACAGAAAATAAGCTCAAATGAATTAAAGAAAGTTTAATGAAGCACTAGTACTTAGTAAATAATTTTTCATGATATATTGAAACTATGAAGATAAATTGGTCAAAAAAATATTTTTTTTTTTAGGTTAAATGGGCCACAGAAATGATTTTGTAAAATAAAAACCCTCCCCCTCAGAAAAAAATTAGAGTAATAATTACTATAATTCAATAATACATTGTACCACTTGAATGGTGTCATATCATTTGACTTTGCTCTACCAGTTTGCTGGATCAGTGTTGGAGGGAATTATACGAAAATTTATAACTACTTTGGAGTGAAAAAAGGTTAAAATTTTTTTTTTTAATATATTGAAATTACGAAGATGAATTATTATGAAATAAAGTAAATTATATATATTTTAAATATTTTTTAATATATATATATATATATATATATATATATATATATATATATATATATATATATATATATATATAGGCTTAGGTGGAGATTGTTTCTGAGTTTCGATATTTTTATATCGATATTTTTTTATGTCAATATTTCTGATTAATCGATATTTTCATACCTATACTTAGCCTTAGGCTACTATGTCGTGCAAACGTTCTTGTGTACGTTAGGTCTCTTTTACGGCAAATTCTTGTGTAGGTTAGGCCTCTTTTTACGGCAATTTCGGTAGTTCAGGTTATGATAAGTCGAATTAGGTTCTGCTAGAAAAGTAAGTAATAATAATTGTGTCTATGTCTAGTAATAGTACCTCGTACCTCTGACAACTCTCTTGTTTACGATAGGCTTCTCCGATATTTTCGATTTTCGATATTTTTTAACAATCGAAAGTCAAGAAACAATCTCTACCATTACCATATATATATATATATATATATATATATATATATATAATATATATATATATATATATATATATATATATATAGAAAACATATTGAAATACATTGCATATCTTATTTAAGTGCAGGAAAAAAAAAGTTTTCTCTGAATAGTGAAACGATAATTCTTTGACTATCTTTTATTTTCGCCAAATATTTGAATATCAATTGCTATATATATATATATATATATATATATATATATATATATATATATATATATATATATATATATATATATATATATATATATATATATATATATATTACCACTCACAGGTTATGTGGTATGGTGGAGGAGCACCCTATAGACAAATGATCATGTGCCATGCATTTATATTTTTATTGATCTACTGCAATAATATTTGTTAATGTAATCTTTTCTTGAAATGTGCTTCTTATTATTCATGCATATTATTATAATACAAGATGCAAATGCATGGCACATGAGTGTTTGTATAGGGGCTCTGTACCCTGTACCTCCAGACCCTATAATTTTGTACGATTCCCTCTAACATTGACCCAGCAACTGGCAGTGCAAAGCCAAATGATGTGATGCCATTAAAGTAGTACGATGTGTTGTTAAATTATAATTATTATGCTGTTATTATTTTTTTTATTTTTGGTATTTTTAATTTACACAAATGTTTCTGTACCTAAAAATTTTTTTTTTACCCTGAAAAAAATTATTCCAGATACATTCATCTTCGTAGTTTCAATATATAAAAAAATCATTTACTACTGGAATTATACATTTATCCACTTTGTTTAAAAAAAAAAAAAAATATTAGGGTAAAAGTTAAGTAGATTTCTATTCTTTCAATATTTCAAATAACATATAAAAAAATCAATATAATATATATATATATATATTATATATATATATATATATATATATATATATATATATATATATATATATATATATATATATATATATATATATATAATATATATATATATATATATATATTTTGAAATTGCTTCAGGAAAATATTGAAATCATTCCAGTACAGGGGTGGGTAATCTTTATAAACTAATGGGCCACTTTTTAACTTAGGTGAAAAGTCAAGAGCTATACTTAATAAAAGTATAAAAATTATTATGGAAATTACATTGGTAATTTTTTTCTCTTTTTTCTTTTTTCTTTGTATATTAAAACTGCGAAAACAAATTCATCTGAAATTTTTTTTTGGGGTTTGCCTTCGAAACTGTTGAAAGCTGATGAATTAACCATTCTGTATGAAAGTGTTTTTAACTAAGCTGTAGTTATATATTTTTAATTTTCTTTTTTATTTATTAATGAAAGTCTAAGACATTTTAGTAATGGTAGATCATTTTAGGTGATCCTAGTTGAAATAATGGAATACATTACTGATTGTATTGATTGGGGAAAACCAGTTGTTGTTATATATTTAGACCTTAAAAGCCTTTAATAAGATACCCCATTTGATGCTGATACTAAAATTTTTGCATTGAGATTTAGATGGAGTGGTGCATAGTTCGATTAAAGAATAGAAGGCAGTGTGTACTACTGAATGGAAATAAATCATAATTGGAAATGAAGAGCAGTGTCCCATAGGGTTCAATGTTGGGACCACTACAATACCTCATATATATTAATGATTTAGACCAGGAATTTTAATTAAACTTTCTAAGCTTGCAGATAATTAAAACCAAAATGGCTACCTCCATAAGGAGTTATGATGAATGTATCAAGCTTCAAAGTGATCTAGATTGACTTCTTGGATGAGCAGATAAGTGGCAGATGAATTTAAATAGCAAAATATGTAAGGTCAAGAAAAGATTTGGGTATGATTATTAGCAGTAGCAGTAATATGATAGTGGCTAGTCAGTGTTTAGAAGGAAGGAATAGAGCTAATAAAATGTTAGGTATAATGATTTGAAGTGTTGTTTACAAGAACAGGGAGGTTATAAGTAAATTGTATGTAAAGTATCCATGTTCACATTTTAATAATTAAATTTGTTTTTTTTTAACAGGAAAGTATATATAGGCTATATTAATTTATATATTAATAATTATTATTGGCTATTATATTTTCATTATGTGATTACCATGAGTGCATCTTTCAATTTGGCTATTTAGCCTTAAAAGAAATGGTTAAGTGATATTACAAAGATGTCAATTTATTAGCAACAAAAGTAGTCCTTCAATTTCTTTTGGTAATGAATGAAGAAGAATTGGATGAGGAACTGAAAAAGTTGAATGTCAAGGAAGATTTTGGAGAGGATAGTGATTTAACTCCAACAAACTCTCCTGTTCCACGCATTCCCTTGCAAAGCTCTTGCCTACCTCACTCTTCAAATACTTCAGGTTTCTTTGATGGGGATTTTACAAAGTGAGTTCTTTTAAAAATTAATATTTTATAATTACATTATTAAGGTGGAAGCTTTGTTGCCTTTGCTCATATGTATTTAGATTTACTCACACTAACCTATATTAAAGTCAATATATTTTTGAGAAATTATTATTTTTATTATATTTATGTATTTGTTTATTTATTTATACTGTATTATTTTTCATAATTTATGCATAGCATATTGATTCATTAGGTTGGTTGTGATGTGCATTAAAAAAGATAAATAACTTGGTATCTGTACCATAATTTTTTGTCATTAGGAAATTGAAATATCCTCATAACTTGAGGTGTATCCCATTTTAATTTTATGAACCAAGGTTTGCTTTTCAGTGAATCCCACCATTTTTAGAACTGGATACGTAAACTTGTTGGACCCAAAAGAAGAGTAGATTGGAATACACTATTACATTATTTAAGGGTTGTAGAAAAGGGTTCGCTTTAAAGGAACTCTACTTCCTATATGTCAGATGAATCTTTTCTTTCTTTTTTTAAATATAAAATACATTGCTTATTCTTTGTATCTTTTCTTTCATTTTTATAAAATGAAAGAAATATAAAATACTTTGCTTATTCTTTGTATCAGAGGATCATCAAAGATTCAAACCACACTATTATTTTACTTCATCATCATATAAATTTATTTTTCAGATTTTCATCATATGAAGATTCAGCTTTATTGTCTGGATCATCATTATCTTGGGGTGAAGATGAATTTGAAGGAGAAGCAACAAGAACCGTCACAGTCTTATTCGATCAGCTAGACGAGTTAATTTATAGAGATGCCAAAGAAAGATCTGTAAAATTTCCTAATATCAAATCTAGAAAATATATAAAACCTACCCAAAAAGCAAAGTCTAAAGCTCAACCTAAAAAGAAAGACCAAGAAACAGAAATAATTATATCTGAATCACTAACTCCAGGTGAAGTTAGTGAAGATGAATCTCTTGACACTGAAAGGTTGAGTAGCATTAACGTTCCTCCTAGCATTAACGTTCCTCCTGCACCATCTTCCTCTTTAATTGCTGAGTGCAAAGACTGGATTGATAATTTTCCTCAATTGAGGTAAGTATTTTTTTGTTTCCACATAATTCTTAAGAACAGTACTTAACTTTTAAGTGATTTCAAATCCATCATCCATTATTTTTTTTATATAAATAACTAAGCAGCACAGTAAAGCAGTGTAATTAAAAGATAGCATCAAAAATGTTATAATTTTAATGATTTAATATTTCTCACTGACCAGCTTTTTGAATTCTATCCTCGTCTCTTTTTTACAATCTTACCTAGATACCATAAAAAAAATTAATATATATATATATATATATATATATATATATATATATATATATATATATATATATATATATATATATATATATATATATATATATATATATATATATATATATATATATATATATATATATATATATATATATATATACCTTCCTTTTTTGTTTTTTTACCTTCTCACCCCCTGACCACCCCACGTTGTAATAGCCACACTTCGCTAATGAAGCCCCCCGCAGTAGTCGGCCTCGTCCAGAGGTCTTCCAAGGTAGTGATGCCACAGTAGATTCTGGGGCGAGAGTTGGAAGGACAGTGTAATAGAAAGTGTTTCACAGTCTCCGGGGCCGCTCCGCATCTGGTACAAGTGGGAGATGTTGTCTGGTTATATATATATATATATATATATATATATATATATATATATATATATATATATATATATATATATATATATATATATATATATATATATATATATATATATATATATATATATATATATATATATATTCAGAATTATTGGCATTGGGATTGATCTAAGTCAGTATGAGAAAATTGAGTCAAGGCTTTTGCCATCAGAAGATGAATCTGAAGATAGGTAAATGGGCATATATATATATATATATATATATATATATATATATATATATATATATATATATATATATATATATATATATATATATATATATATATATATATATATATATATATATATATATATATAGTCAAGTCATAATTCAGTAATATTTTAGCTTTGTTCCAATTAAGAAACCTCTATCACTTCTCTTTTCACCCCCATTTCCCTATTTGTACTCTTATTATTTTAAACTAAGAGACTAAGCACCAAGGGGATTTACCAATTTTTTTCAGTCTTCTTTTTTAACATGGAGTTTTCCTCATATAGCTCAGTTATCAACTCTGCACCCATAAGTCAAGAAAGCATATTCCCTGTATACTTAGGAATTTAGTTGATAATTTCTTGGTTTCTTTTTCTCTCATTTTCTTTTCTTGCTTTTCTCTACACTTTCTTTATATACGTACGTGTCTATTACTAAATAATGCACTTGACATAATAATACACATACAGTATATTTTTTTTTTTTAAGAAACATAAAATAGATATAATTCATGTTTTTTTGTTTTTGTTTTTTTTTTTAAATTCTCTTCTAATCTCTTTCTCTTTCTTTCCTTCTTTTTAAAAAGAGAGTTTTCCAATTTCTGTTATCAATATTTCCAAACCAATATATATATATATATATATATATATATATATATATATATATATATATATATATATATATATATATATATATATATATATATATATATATATATATATATATATATATATATATATATATATATACCTTTTAGTTATTTTTTTCATAGTGAGGAGGAGGAATCATCATCTGAAGAAATATTTTCATTACATGGCGATTATGAATCAAAGCTTCAATTCCGTGTTCTGAAAGCCGAGGTGAATAAAGAAAAGAAAAAAGATAAAGCAAAGGTTCCAAGTAGAATATGCAGTGGGTCGTCTGATCCGGAAGTCTTGAAGGAACATGTTTTAATAAATGTCTTTGAAAATGTTTGGCCAAGGCTATGTCAAATTATTGAGCCATTGTTTACTAAATATGCCGAATGGCTGGAAGCCCAGACAGCTCAGTGTGTATCTTCAAAAGGCATCAATGCTGTAAATGAGAACAGAAGAACTGAGTTTCCTGATATTTCCGCTTTAAAAGAACTGAAAAAACACAAAGAAATTTCTAGTCATTCATATTCTTACTCATTACCTTCAGTTATACGACCTGCTCTTTCGAGGCCTTCCAGTGCTATGTATAGAATACCTGAAAAAGTGCCAACACAATTAAATAATAGCAATGGAAGGAGAGGGCTTAATCAGATTATTGAATATTATGTAAATCCTATTCATCTTTCGGAAGAGAATATACCCAGCAGATCTTCATCAGCTTCAAAAACTAGAGAACTTTCTTTATCAAGCAGAACATCTTTACCTTACCTTGTTTCATCTAGACCAACCAGTAGACCATTGTCTTCCATTTCTGGAAATCGGCACCATCTTTTGACTCCTATGCGAACTGTCGAACCAAGACCTCAATCCACATCTTCCAGTGGAAGGCTAAGGTTGGTGTACAACTTTTGTTTTGATTGATAGGTTATTTTACAAACAAAGGCTTAAATTAATGTCAATTTCAATTTGTATTTGTGGTCTGGGTTTCAAAGGGTAAAATAAAGAAAACAAAGTATCCATCTATCTCTGTAGTGGTTTTTTTTGAAGTTTCTAATACTATTACTATTTAGAAAAGGCAAATTCTTTAGAAACATTCATGTAGTATTTTTAAATAATTGTTTTTAGCTTACTTTTCTACTTTGTAGCTATTGTCTTTTGTTTCATAACCTGTATACAGTTTCTTTTTTACTTGAATAAATTTTATTAATATGTAAGAATGAATTAAAATTAGTATAATTTTTATCATATGATATGATCACTATTATGATATATCACAACAATATTGGAAATTTCCATTTTTCTAGAGACATGAAAATGACATAGAAGTGATTATTATTATTATTAACTCTGCTGGGTCCCCTCCCAAATTGGCATTGCTGGTAATGAACAAGTCGATAAAGCTGCTTCCTTTGCGGCCACTCACAACGTGTTGGGTGGTCGTCACCTCCCTCCAGACATCAGACGAGATTCTTTCCCTGCTACTGATTATGCTTACCTCTCTTCGACAGGGTTTTCGAACATGCTGACAGGAATAGCCAGGATGCCAAGCTCCATTCTATTAAATCTTTTCCCACGACTTGGTCTACTGCCTGTAGGCAAAGTCGCCGCGAGAAGTCTTGGCTGGTCTCAGAATTGACCACATGAATCTGATCCACGGCTACCCTATGTCCACGGACAACCCTCCGTTCTGTCCATTTTGCCGTCTCTATCCTCTTTCGGTCCACCATATTTTTATAGAGTGTACAGCCATCTCAGACCTCCGACGCAAGTTCTTTCCTGATTTATATTCCCTGCCTTATCCCGATCGCCTTCCTTCCCTCTTGTCGGAATCACCTCAATTTAATACTGTGTGCATCTTTTCTTTCCTCAGATCACCGAGTCTCCTCTTTAAGATTTGACCTTTTCGTCCGAACTTTCCTTCCGTTTTGTCTAGGAGTTGCCCATGACGTCGATTCTCGACTCAGTATGACCTCTTTTTCTTGAGCTGTGGTTGCTTCTGTACACTTAAGCCCCCCAAAAAATTTATTATTATTATTATTATTATTTTTATTATTATTATTATTAGGTACAGAGAGAAGATAAAAATTGACCAGAGCAAAATTGTTGAAGAAAAAAAATCTCAGTTAGATGAAATGGAGGCACCTAGTCCACCGTGGTCTCGACATACACCGTTTCTCCCTCAAATTAATGTTGATGCAAAGGTATTTACGTGACTTAACAAAAACGCAAATAAATGACATATATCTTATCTAGGTAGATAAAAATCTATTGTAAAATGGTATTATTAACTCTTTACAATATGATCCGATTAATCAAACATCGATGCATATGTTGATTGATATTCGCGTCTGACGTTTACTTAACTGGTGGAACGGTACCTAGGAGTCCTAAAATTACTTAGCCCTTAGAAAATGGTCTTAAATTTTTTTTTTTTTTTAAATGAATTAAAATTGTAGGTATTTGATTACTAGTTTATATTTTGTATAGTTTGCGAGTATTGTTCATACTAATAATTTACATACACAATATTGATGTTATTGATTTTATTATTATTATTATTATTAGCCTTTGATTAGTAATGAAATTTGTATCAATTAATGATAATTAATAAACATGTATCAGCTATACATCTACTTTAAAATTCTCATTTTTCATATGCCGTCTACGGTGGCACAAACGGTAGAGTTATTTAATCACTTGCAAAAGAGCGCCAGTTCGATCCCACATGCGGATCCTTGGTATATGTACCAAGAAAAGTTCCTCTCCTCGAATCCTGAAAAAAAAAAAAAAGTAACATTGGCACTTACTGTTAGCACTCACAACTAATAGTTTCTCTTATCTAATCTAACATAACCTTACTATTAAAGATTATCGTAAGCCTTCACTTTAGCTCTTAGAATTTTTTTTTTAATTTCTTTATAATTCATTTTGTTTTATGGGAGAATTCTATTTGTAAAATATTATTTTTTTTTTTTTTTTGTAGAATCAAATTAAGAACTCGACTTCACCAACGCCTTCTATATCGTACGCTAAGAGTCTTGCTGCTATTGCAAGATCTGGTAACACTTGGAATGACGGAGTGAGGAAGGATGTAACCATAGAAGGTATTATTATTATTATTATTATTATTATTATTATTATTATTATTATTATTATTATTATTATTATTAATGTAATGCTTATTTTGTTTTCATTTTAAAAGAGTTCTGAAACCTATTAAAGGTCTTATTTATTTATTTTTTTTGGGGGGGAAGGGGTGAGGGGAAAGCTATCGTTAAGTAAAGAATAGATAAAGAAGAAGAATTTAGAACAAGAGGAAAATTCCAATTCTTAGGAAAGTAAGTTTAGTGGCAAATCTATTTGTAATAAGTTGTAAATTTTATTTGTTTACATGTGCCTGATTTCATTGCCTTGTCATTAAGTCTGAATCCTTTTTGGCTGGGTAAAAGATAATATAATTATGGTGCATTGGATTCCTAGTTTCTGCTATACGCTGTTGAGGGTATGTATGTAGAATTGTGATGGGACGATTAAGAATTTTTTGTTGGTGACAATTATAATAAATTTGACGATGACGATGAAATTTAAAAAGCATATTTTAAAAATTTTCATTATTTTAATAAATTTAACAATTTTATAATATGGAAGAATTAAATTCTTTTCTTTATTTTTTTTCAGTGTAAATACATGTAATTTTATATATAGTATAGTACATGGTGTCTCACTCTCTCTCGGCCCCAGATATCAAAGTAGTGGTTGTAAGTTCATATAATTTGTCACGCACAAACCTTGGTGTGTAAGAATCGTGCTGACATCACAGTAAGTTTTGGAAGTTATCGTCATTAACATCAAGGTATACCTGTACATGCTTGTTCATATTACCGAAGGTTGAAGATTTGCCGCTAACGTATTTGAAGTCAAATTGTCAATTGCCTACCGAATGTTGTCTTTCAGTTGCATAAGAGAACGTGGCTTGTTGAGATACATTCTCCCTTTCAGTATATCCCATAGGACATATGTATATTGTCATATACATAGGGTGAGGTTAAGGTCAGGCGACCTTGATGTCTAAAGTCCCTTGGAAGTTACCCGATTTTCAAAGAAAGACTCAATTTAGTACATGCTGACGGTGGACGTTGGCAAGTGATGCCATCCTGCTGTATGTATCTAGTAAGGAGTTCATCGCCATCCAAATGATTTACAAACTCATTGAAGAGGTTCATTTGCAAATTTTATTAACTTATGACTATGAACCGACCGGGGCCCCGGCTAATTATCAGGGAAAATTGGAGTTTACCTGCCAGGGTTAATTGCAAATTATACTTATTAATGATGGATTAAGTAAAACAAAATATAAGAAAGTTAAGATTTTAATTCCAATTAATCCTTCGTTACATTATTAGGTGTGGGAAATTGAATGCAATATAAAAAGAGGAAAAAACAATTCGTTCACTTAAATCACTATTCAGTACAGAATCTTCTTGAACATTTACATCATAAGTTTTAGAATTTGGGGGAATGAAATGTTTAGAAACAGAGTGCACTGACGTTGAATATAACGTTACTGCTCTAAGATTGTATTTTAAAAACAGTAACATTTCTACAATTTTTGTCAATAGTTTGATTCTATCTTTTTGAATTGATTTCCGTACTTTGAATTCTCTTTCACTGGCGCTGGAGCTTGCTGGTGCGCACAAATATACACTTGCTAGTGTGGGAAGATCATTCTTGTTTGCCTTCCAGATGGCATGAGATTCACCGTTGATGTTAATTTTTTTCATTTTCATATTTTTTCATTTTACCCAAGTAAACCTTTTGAATCACTATTGTAAATCAAAAATATTTTTTCAAAATTTTTGAAGTTTTTTCAAGCTTTTATTATACAAAATCTGCAATTTTCTGATTTTCTTTTTCCTGAAAAAATGCATATAATCATTAATTTAAGTGAAGGTTTTCTATTCTACTCCTTCCTTATATTTAAATTAATCTCAATTAAAATTATATCTAATTTTCTTAACCTAAAATTCCTGTGCATTTGATCTCTTTACAAATTTTAGGCAGCCCCGGCCCCGGGCCCCGGCAAAATTATGACCAATACTTTGATATTTATAAGAGCATATCTGGGGCCTAGGGCGAGTGAAATACCCTGTGGTATCTTCAGAACATTGATTTTGAAAAATTCTAATATGTGAGAACATGCACAGACATTCTTGTACTTCAAATTTAAAATTGTTAAATTGTGATACAGAAACAATTATTATTATTATTATTATTATTATTATTATTATTATTATTATTATATTTTATTATTATTATTGTATATTATTATTATTATTATTATTATTATTCACAGTTCATTAGTTACCTTTCATAAATATTTTGATAACCTTTCTGCACAATTACGCAATTCATTAGAAAGTCGTTTTTAAAACCTTGAAATGTCAGTTTGGAAAATTTTTAAAATGATATGTTGATAAAATAACTTTCATATTTATTTTCATTTTAGAATAGAGTTCCCAATTTTATTTCTATTATTAATTCTTTAATAATTTATTAGACTTTTTTTTTCTCCCTCCCTCTCTCCTCATGTTTCAAATGGTTGATGTGTCTTTTATTGTTAAACTATTGATTTTCTGTAGTCTTCATTGTTTTATATATATATATATATATATATATATATATATATATATATATATATATATATATATATATATATATATATATATATATATATATATATATATATATATATATATATATATATTGGAGAATGAGTATGGGTTAAAATTCCCCATAACATCCTTCTCACAAATTTCTTACACAAAAGACATAAAACTTGAAGTTAAGTCCAGTGTTTAACTTATGTATGTATATTAAAGACGTTTTCTGTTCGTCCATTTCTTTCTAGAGTTTTAAATTAATTTAAAAATTAAGAAGAAAAATAAGAGTCCAATTTGTAACTGTAGGTGCGAAAACCTTCGATTTTCGCGCCAAAATAACGCCACATTTAAGATATTCTTAGGTTCCTTAAGATATTTTTTCCGGGTGTCTTCAGAATCGAAGTATTTAGATGTGAATATAAACAAACCAATTTTTGCAGCTGTCTTTTTATGTGCAATTTTATATTATTAAAAAAAAAAGGATTGAGTTTTGATATTATAGTGTAATAATATAGCTTTCAGTAAACTATAAATTGATTATAGATAAGTTCTTTAGAAATGTTATTTTCTTTAGTGCTTGATTACTTCTAGCCTCTGTCGTATCGTATACATTATATATACACACATGGCTTGAGGGTTGAACTGTAAGTGTACAGGTATACAGAAACCATCACTTTTACTGATCTTTATGTTTATATATATATTTTAGCTGAACCATTTGTTTCATGGATAGTTTCGAGGGTAGAGAAGCAACATTCGTCTAAAGGTGAGAAAGAAAAGAGTCAGACATCGCCTGTCAAAGGAAAATCAGATAAAACCAAAGAAAATGCCACAAAAGCCAATTCTTTACCTTTGGGTGGATCGAAATATGCGAGGAGGTGAGAGATGTAAAGAATTCATTTTCTCCAATGAAAATAATAAGTAATTATTTTAATCTATTAATTATGTTAATAAATTATAATTCTTTGAATGTATTGCGCATTTATCAATTCACTCATAATATTAATTGTTATATTTGTTTCAGTTGAAATTTGATTTTTTAAATTCTTTGCAACAGGATAAATTTAGTTTTAAATATTTTTCGTAATAGAATGGTACATTTCCCTCCTATAATATAACTTCTCATCTCGCCCTGAACTTCACTTGTGTTCGTTTATATTTCACCGATGGCTCTAAGACAAAAGGTGAAGTCGGGATATCAGCTGTGCTTTCATATTTCCAACCACTCTCCCCCAGCTTGTTCATCTGTTTTCGGGGCAGAGATAGTGGCGTAGATTCTAGGGATCTCGAGGATATCATCCCACAATGAGAACAAATCATATACAATCACTGACTGTTATACCTCTGGGTCTGGGAAGAAAACTTATATTCCCACTATGCAACAAGCTCGCGGAACTCATATACCCCCAGCTATGGACCGACCGGGACTCTGGTCCCGGCCCCTGCTAATAATCAGAGAAAACGGGGGTTTACCTGCCTGGGTTAAAATTGCAAATTATACTTTTTAATGGTGGATTAAATCAAACAAAGTATAAGAAAATTAAGATTTTTCACGTTTTTTCAATATTTTTTTCTCTTTTCTGTTTCTTTTGATCGCCCCTCTTCTGCTAGTGAATGCTCATCTTTGTGTTTTGTTTTTAGATGCCCCAATAAAGATTTGGTTGATTTACTTGGGGCACCAGGAGGCCCTCTTCTAATTTCCTGGCAGCAGACGTTACATTTAGCTATTTCGAGCCTATCCTGAAACATTGTAAAGTACTCCCATACTGCTGAAGCTGATCTTTTGGCCATAGTGACTGAAAGTATAAACAAAATAATTTTGAAATAATGTAGCTAAATGATACAAATTTGATACACAGTAATAAAATAACAATGATATGTATAAATGCAGGTTATATTGATAATTTTATATCTTACATTTTTTCAAACGTTAACTTAGGGTCTTACCTAAGTAAACCTGTTGAATAACTATTGTAAATCAGAACAAGAACTCAAATTTTTTTTTTTTTCAAACATTTATTATACAAAATCTGTAATTTTCTGAAAAATGCATATAATCATTAATTTAAGTGAATATTGACTATTCTACTTCCTTGTAAATAAATCTAATATTCTTAACCTAAAATTTCAGTGCTTTTGATCTCTTTACAAATTTTATTTAACCCCGGCCCCGGCACACTTCCAGCCCCGGTCGGTCCCTATCCCCAGTTATTACCACTTTTTCAATGAAGTATATGCTTTTCCGGTCTTATGGACATTTGCACTAGTTGTGGATACTATCCTCGAATAACCTCTTAACTAGCCGATTTTGCCATGTACGTACTAAGACTACTGTGAGCTGTGGTTATATCCTTTCCCAGCAGGTGTGTAAGATGTTATTGCCATCATCAAAATCCAACAATCTAGTGGGAGCACCAAAAGTTTTTCCCGGATTACATCCAGAGTTTGTATATACTTAACAGCAGAAATGATGGTATTGATTCTGGTAATATTTAGCAAATCAGCTGTCGCTAAGTACAAATATTATAACATCTTCTCGACTCCTTCATACGTGTTCTTCTGGCTCTCAAACTCGATCCTCTAGGAATCCTCTGGTCTCTAATCTGAAAATCCAAAGACGAATCAACGTTTTGAAAGAAAGTTTTGAATTCCTGATATGCATTTTCTTATGTAAGTGTTTTGGCAAATCACCAAACCCATAAAGCAGGATTTCTTTCAGTAATTCCTAGGAATCCTAGTTGATTATACGTTCTGAAAGATATTCAGCTAGTACTTATCCCCTATACTTATTACTGTAACACTCTTAAAAGTGGTTTTAACTCGATACTGGTAAGACTTTTAAAAAAGACACCTGAATCGTCACCCTTCCTTAGAAGCGGGTTGTTTGCATGCTTATTAAAACGCCAGCGGGACATGAACTCAATTCATTTGAGGTTGGTCATTTAAATTTGGCATATAGTTATTATATGTCGGGGGAGCTACCTATACTCCTTTTCCGGTTTATCATATTCATGTGGGATATCCCTCTTTATGAATCTCTTGAAATAAATTCTCTGCACTACGCCCATCCTCTATAAACATAGTTTTTCTTATCGGGATCCTCGGTTTTCCAGTCTGATCCTATGCCTTGCCTGTCTACGGGACTTGAATTTGCAATATAAGACGTGAACCACTTGCATTGCTAATCTCTCTTGTTTAGTTTAGAGTTCGCTCACTGTACTGCAGCTTTACACTATTTACTGACGGCTCTTTTACATACACTAAAAAATTTTATTTTTTATTTTTTTTATTTTTATTTTTTATTTTTTTTGTCAATGGCAGTAAGTATCATTATATTTTATGGTGTAGATAGGGTATATTGCAGATTTATTTAGAGGTTCATAAGTAAAAGGATAACATTCCAATTGAAAAAAATATTTCACATCACATAGAAAGGACTTAGAACTATGCCACCTCTTTAATAATTATTATTATTATTATATTTATTATTATTATTATTATTATTATTATTATTATTATTATTATTATTATTATTATTATTATTATTATTATTATTATTACTTTTCAGACTTTCTCATCACTGATACTGAATTGGATTGGGAAAACATTTGTATATATTTGCTTCGTTGGAGCATATATTTGTATTAACTTATATTATATATATATATATATATATATATATATATATATAATATATATAATATATATATATATATATATATATATATATATATATATATATATATATATATATATATATATATATATATATATATATATATATATATATTGGGGCGTATCAGAACATTTAAAATTTGTTCTAGTAAAAGGATGTTAAATTTTTTAATCTGTTATCAGATAAACGAAGCATTTGAATTTTATTAATAAAATTAATAAAATATTAATAATTAAAATAAACTAATATTGAAATTTTGATTTAATTAAAATAAAATTAAGTAAAACAAAGGAAATTATATTAATTGTTGAACGCAATGTAACGTGTGTAATGATTAAGTAGTGTACACTGATAACTTTTTCCTTTAATTATCACCATGAAGTATCGGTATCGGCAGTGATATCGGTTGTGTCGTATATCGTCTTTTTTGGAAGAATAGAGTCAGAACTCCCTCCTTCCCCCTCCAAAAGAAAGGGATTGTT
>SEYY01010574.1:42500-47500 GCA_009176605.1 Armadillidium nasatum
ATTTCTGTGTGATGGTATACTCTGAATCAGGCCTGCACAAAATATGGCCCACGGGCAGCTTGCGACCCTCGCGAGCTTTCAAAAATAGTATAGTCTTCATTACAATATATATATATATATATATATATATATATATATATATATATATATATATATATATATATATATATATATATATATATATATATATATATATATATATATATATATATATATATATATATATATATATATATATATATATAATGGAAGTGGCGGCGCCTAATTTTCTGTTATTAATGTGACCCTTGCCGGATTTGAATTGTGCAAGCCTGTTTTATACAGTCTACGTAACAACAATTCTAGATTCTAATTAAAATCTAGATCGTTCAAGTATCAACGATTGCTAGATTCTGACGTTGTGAATAAAACTTTTTGGCCCAACACTATTATGTAAGTTACAATCTATTCTTGTTAAGAAAAAATCTACAAATATTTATAAATATGATTCATCGAACCTAACTGGTAAACTCGTCTGAGAGTTAAATATTGATGGCAAAAAGCTTTATTGACATTCACAGTTATTAGTCCCAACAAGTATATATATGGTAATCAATATCTGGATCATTTTAAAACTACTCCCAAGTTATGAGTAACTCGTTTATAAAAAATTTGTAGTTACGCCAGTGAGCTTTGATATGAAATGCACTATGATCGACTATGGTCAATTTGTTCTAATATTTTTAATTAAACTCTGATTTCAAAAATATTTTTGTATTCTCTATCACGTACAGATTTGGGGCATAATATATATATATATATATATATATATATATATATATATATATATATATATATATATATATATATATATATATATATATATATATATATATATATATATATATATATATATATATATATATATATATATATATATATATATATATTATATATATATATATATATATATATATATATATATATATATATATATATATATATATATATATATATATATATATATATATATATATATATATATATATATATATATATATATATATATATATATATATATAATATATATATACCACTGCAAAATTTGAGTGGTGTATGGTATCTTTTTTCATTAATAAGTTATTTTTTTATATTGGATGAACTATGAGATTTCTTGTAAATGGAAAATATACTATACATAAAGTTCATAAAAAAATGTAAAATATCTTGGAGATTATTCGTACCTTGTTTTAAATCCAAATTTACTATTATTCAACCCCCTTCATTTACACTTTTTTGGGGGGTTCCACTTTCAACGGTTCTTGTAATCTTTCTTCAGGGTTCAGCAGTAATACTTCATATTCCCATTCTATAGCCATCTCATTGATGTTCTGATAAAAACTTTCACTGTACTCCTCAGGTCACGGAAGTTCTCTGGGAAACACTGAAGATAGGAGAGTAAAAAATGCACTTTCACCTTTATAATGCTTCCAAGTTTCCTATATTTCTACAACCTGGTCTAAGTTACAGAACTGTAATTTAGGCTCTTATTATTGTCCAAAAGTTTCTCAACAGTTGTTGATCTATTGAGAGGTTGACAAATATCAAGGTTTGCAAATAATCCATGTTTAATTTTCTCAAAGGCGATTATTTTTAGAACTTCTCTGAAAGATATCGGAGGAAAAGGTCCGTCTGAAGACATAGATTTGACAAATTGCTTCACGAAGCCCAGTTTGATGTGTAAAAATGGACATAGTACCTTTGTAATTTCTGAAAGGGTCATAAAATGTTTTCTGGATCCAGGCAACATGTTCCTTTCTGCCGAACTTTAATTTTAATATTTGTCTGTACTTCTGTTTCTCCTTTTCACACAAAAAACCATGACATTTTTGTTAGCCATGTTTGTTGATCTATGTATCAGTGATTTTGCATCTTCTCGCACCCGACAATAACCAACATTTTATATCTTTTAAATGAATTATGGCAGTACTTATTTATGTTAGTATATTTCCTTGAATTATTGGAAATGAATTACCAAAGAAACTGTACGTGATGAAGAAAAAAGAATAACATGTTTTAAAATCAGCATGAAAACTGGTTAGAAAATATATATATAAATACACAACTTTAAAAACTAATGCATAGTGGTGTTATGACTGTTTCAAAACCAACATTTTTTTTTCCAAGTATAATTTTACTGTGATCAGCTCCCTCCAAGCAGCTTACGAGTATAGTATTATTATAAAAATTATTGCTACTATTATTATTTTCATTATTAGTATCATTAATTTATTAAATCATTTATTAATAATATTACTTTTACTAAAATAATTCCCCCAATTTTTTATTTCTGGGAGGGGGAGGGTTTTATTGCAAGCCATTGGCAATTAATAATTAAATACTTCTTTAAAAAAAAATATTTCAAAGGCAGTAAAATATCAGTAGAAATAATTTATTCACAGAGGCCATTTCGTGCTTTAAGCTTTTTGTTTTTTTAATTTAAAAGGAGGGAACCAGACCCAAAATATTACGGAGCCATAAAAAAAATGCTATAATTTCCCTAATTTCTTTCTTCCTAAAAAGACTCTTGTTTGATAATTTTAGAGCTACACTCTTGAAAATATAATATATATATATATATATATATATATATATATATATATATATATATATATATATATATATATATATATATATATATATATATATATATATATATATATATATATATATATATATATATATATATATATATATATATATATATATATATATATATATATATACAACACATTTGGAGTGAATGGGCCACAATATTTTACCACTATACCCTTAAAATTATCTATGGACAAAATATATAACTATTGTAACTGTATTGCCTTAGGAATTCACACCACAAGTATATATATATATATATATATATATATATATATATATATATATATATATTATATATATATATATATATATATATATATATATATATATATATATATATATATATATATATATATATATATATATATATATATATATATATATATATATATATATATATATATATATATATAAGTAGTAAGGATATCACTTTCGACGGGTGCCAGATTCGAAAAATCTGGCAACCTAAGCCAGAACGGGATTTTGATTTGCAAAGCAAATCACTAAAATTGACCTATCTTTCCTGACACCATTTTGGGGTTAACCCATTGAAATTGGCCACAAGTCGGGGAAGGGGCCCCCGGGGGGCCCCGTGAACCCCCCAAAAATGGTATCAGGAAGTTGCCTGAGTTTGCAAAATCGCTGCGTTCACCTCACTTTCTTTCCTGACCATTTTCTTTGCGGTTCAGTCCACCTGAAATTTGTCTCGATCTTGGGGTCTGGGGGTCCGTGGGCCCGCGTGGTCCGTGAACCGACAAAGAAAATGTCAGGAAGGTCCCTGAGAATGCAGGATTGCATAAATGCAGAAAAGACCGTTAGGGACAGGTTGCCAGATTTTTTCGAATCTGGCACCACGTCGAAAGTATATCCTATATATATATATATATATATATATATATATATATATATATATATATATATATATATATATATATATATATATATATATATATATATATATATATATATATATATATATATATATATATATATATATATATATATATATATTATATATATTATAAGGAGATACTTCGTACTTGAACATGAATTTTATTAAAACAAATTGCCATAATTACCTCTGCAAATAGCATAGGCATATTTAATATCTCCTTGGCACTACAAAAAAGCAATGATAATAATGATAATAATAATAATAATAATAAGTACAAGGCACTAATAATTAGGCACACCAGTTATATGACGAAAGAGAACAGTTTTTGGTTACGAATATTTTTTTTATTATTATTATTACAAAACGTTTTTATATAGAATTATTTAAAAAAAGGAACATGTATTGTCCATAAAAGAAGCTTCACATAACTGTCAAATTACTACAGTTATAAATTCCGTTATTTCAAACAATGGATATTTAAGTTTTTATATTCTTGTTTTTCTTTTAAAAAATTACTTTTTTCTTTATTAGAATTTTTCTTCGTATTTGACAATAAAAACTAAAAACTATTATAGGCACTTCTAATATCTGTTCTTAGCATTATAAAATTTATTTTTGCGAAGCATGTTCATAGTGACAATAGTTTTTTATTGCTTGTATTTCAACTAGATTCTCAGTACTATATATATATATATATATATATATATATATATATATATATATATATATATATATATATATATATATATATATATATATATATATATATATATATATATATATATATATATATATATATATATATATATATATATATATATATATATATATATATATATATATATATATATATATATATATATATATATATATATATATATATATATATATATATATATATATATATATATATATATATATATATATATATATATATATATATATATATATATATATATATATATATATATATATATATATATATATATATATATATCATTGCAAGGGAATAAATACATCAAATTGGCCGACCGATGCCGTACAAAAATTTGTTTCCTCCTAAAGCAATATTTGTAACATTTTTTTTTTGAATACAACAGGAATTCATTTTATAAAATGTACTGAAAATCGCATCCCAAAAAAGATTGAAGGATACTTTTTATATATATCATACCTTTTCAATTTTCACGAAAATACCATCACCACTCATGGGGTCGTGGGGTACTGGGGGAGCGAAATCCCCCTTAGAAAAATGTTCCTCTGCCATGCATGTACTCTAGTATTAATAACAAATTTTAAAATATATATATATATATATATATATAATATATATATATATATATATATATATATATATATATATATATATATATATATATATATATATATATATATATATATATATATATATATATATATATATATATATAATATATATATATAATATTATATATAAAAAAAAGTCCTT
>SEYY01010574.1:60000-62500 GCA_009176605.1 Armadillidium nasatum
AACAACAACAAATACAATAAAAAAAGAAAAAAAACAATTACCAAACCAAATTTTATTTTCAATACCAACTGACATCTCTGATCGATTTCTTCATACATATATAATACCAATACCCCCTCCCCCCCAAAAAAAAAGTACACTAATAAATTTATCTACATCAAGCTTACAAAGCAATAACAATTTATTTACTTCTTTTTTTTCTAAACAATTTATTTATTTCTTTTTTTTTAAACAATTTATTTATTCATTTATTTATTTCTTCTTTCTTTCTTCGCTGATCTTAGAATTATAGATTGTCTATTGCCAATGAATATTTGAGTAAAAAATTGGACGATGACAACCAATTATCTCTGTGAATTCCTTCAGGACTATTTGGCTTTGAATTTCTTATGAACTAAGGTGCTAATAATAAAAATAAAAATAATAATAATAATAATAATAATAATAATAATAATAATAATAATAATAATAATAATAATAATAATAATAATAATAAATAATAATAATAATAATAATAATAATAAAAATAATTAATAATAATTATTATTTATTATTATTATAATTAATATTATTTTTGTTTTTATTATTTACTTATATTATTTTAATTTTTATTATTATTATAATATTATTAATATTACTAATATTGATTATTTTTTAAAATTATTATTATTATTATTATTATTATTATTATTATTATTATTTATTATTTTATTATTTTATTATTATTATTATTTATTATTATTATTTTTATTATTATTATTATTATTATTATTATTATTTTATTATTATTATTATTATTATTATTATTATTATTATTATTATTATTATTATTTTATTTATTATTATTAAAAAAATTAAAAAAAAAAAAAAAAAAAAATTATTTTTATTAAAATTTAAATATTTTAATAATAATAATTTTTAATTTTAATATTAATTAATTTTTAATTTTATAATTATTATTATTATTAGTTACTACTATTATTAATATTAATGTTATAATTATTATTATTGTTTTATTAAAAATATTATTATTTTATATTAATATATTTCTTTATTATTATATTATCATCATCATATACTATTATTATTACTATTACTATCATTTGTAACGAACTTATTAAATTAATTGTTATTATTATAATTACAAAACGTATTTGAAACTTCATAACTAATTGTAAAATTTAATTGATGATTTTTCAGGTATTAGTATAATAGTAATAATAAAATTTTTAAAATAATAATAATAATAATAATAATAATAATAATAATAATAATAATAATAATAATAATAATAATAATAATAATAATAATAATAATAATAACAATAATAATAATAATAATAATAATAATAATAATAATAATAATTAATAATAATAATAATATAATAATATAATTAATAATAATAATAATAATAATAATAATAATAATAAATAATAATAATAATAATAATAATAAAATAATTAATAATAAAAAATAATTAATAAAATAATATATAAATAATAAATAATAAAAAAATATTATTATATAATAATATAACAAATATAATAATAAAATAATAAAAATATTATTTATTAAATAATTAGTAATAAAATTATTAATTATTATTTATATTAATTATTAATTATAAATAAAAAAAAAAAAAAAAAAAATAAAAAAAATTTATTATATATTTATTTATTATTTATTAATATTAATTATTTTTTATATTATTATTATTATTATTTTATTATATTATTATTATTATTATTATTATATTATTTATTATTATTATTATATAATAATAATATAATAATAATAATAATAATACTCGTAAGTAATAATAGCAGTAATAAATTATTTTATTTTATTTGTGCAATAAAATAAGTGCAGCTTCTTTCTTAATTTTCTATTCATAAAACAGAAGAAAGAGAAGATATGTAACAAAATGGTTTTTTTCATGTGTACCTTTCAAATTATTATTATTATTATTATTATTATTATTATTATTATTATTATTATTATTATTATTATTATTATTATTATTATTATTATTATTATTATTATTATTATTTATTATTATTATTATTATTATTATTATTATTATTATTATTATTATTATTATTATTATTATATTATTATTATTATTATTATTATTATTATTATTATTATTATTATTATTATTATTATTATTATTATTTATTATTATTATGTTATTATTATATTAATTATTTTTAATTTTTTTTTTTTATTTTTTTTTTTTTTATTATTATTATTTATTATTATTATTATATTATTATTATTATTATTATTATTATTATTATTATTATTATTATTATTATTATTATTATTATTATTATTATTTATTATTATTATTATTATTATTATTATTATTATTATTATTATTATTATTATTATTATTATTATTATTATTATTATTACATTTGAGTTGATAGCAAATATTTTATTTATAATCTTTATATTAGGTTTAGCAGGAACCTAGCTGGCAAATGGTGACTCTACC
>SEYY01010574.1:67500-70000 GCA_009176605.1 Armadillidium nasatum
GGTATTACTTTTTCTATATACGTCTCTCTTACTCCAGACTTTACTGCTATGCTTATTCTCATATGTATGTACTATTGCCATACTTCCGGTGACCTACATAAGCTTTCAGCTTTTCAGGTCATGTCTGCCATTAATTTATTAATGAAAATGACTTTTCTTCAGTTCTGAATTCTTTATAGTTCTCTAGCCTTTCTTCCAGAGATTACATATATATATATATATATATATATATATATATATATATATATATATATATATATATATATATATATATATATATATATATATATATATATATATATATATATATATATATATATATATATATATATATATATATGTATGTATGTATGTATGTATGTATTATGTAATCTTTCAATTGAAATATTAATATATTATATATATAAATAAAAATTATGAAAATTATATATATATATATATATATATATATATATATATATATATATATATAATATATATATATATATATATATATATATATATATATATATATATATATATATATATATATATATATATATATATATATATATATATATATTATATATATATATATATATATATATATAATATATATAAGAAAAAAAATATATGAAGAGAGAGAGAGAGAGAGAGAGAGAGAGAGAGAGAGAGAGAGAGAGAGAGAGAGAGAGAGAGAGAGAGAGAGAGAGAGAGAGAGAGAGAGAGCGAGAGAGAGAGAGACTAAAGTGCTTGGACTTTTGAAATGGAATATTTAAAATTTAATTAATTCTTTAACTATTGTTAGAAAAATATTTCTTTTTAAGTATTAAAAGTGGACTGACTGATGACGTCACGATGACGTAAAAACATTCTTTGCTCCGATTGGCCAATGACATAAAATAATTTGCTAGTGTAAAAAAGGCAGTCAAAATATTTCTCTCTTTCATAAATAGCTGAACTTACGTCGATCTACGAACTGATTGACCCTTACAATATTAGTAGTAGTAATAATAATAATAATAATAATAATAATAATAATAATAATAATAATAATAATAATAATAATAATAATTAATGGAAGTTATATCCAGTTTTTATTTTATTAAGTTATAATTTCTTTTCCAATTTTCAAAAAAAACTTTTTATTCTTCTAATTGCTGACCGGTTTCGTCACCCAACTTCGGATATCATCATTTTTGAGAATCCAAGCTCTAATGATGTTCGAAGTTGGTGAACGAAACCGGTCAGCAATTAGAAGAATGAAAAGTTATTTGAATATTGGAAGATTAATTATAACCTACTACTATTAATAATAATAATATTATATAATATATATATATATATATATATATATATATATATATATATATATATATATATATATATATATATATATATATATATAATATATATATATATATATATATATATATATATATATATATATATATATATATATATATATATATATATATATATATATATATATATATATATATATATATATATATATATTAAAATGGCCAGACTAGTTTGAGCTAGCTACATATTTAAAAAACTACTTAACGTACGTAAAAAAGGATATTTTAAGAATCCTTGTCGAATTTCAGGTAGGAAAAATTGGGAAATAAAAAATAAATTCTTATAATAATAGTTTATATAAGTAAAGTTTACTTATTTTTAACTCTCGCGAGAATCGTACGTCTGGCAATGTCCGTTTTTTTTCAATTTTTTCGAAATTGGAAAAAATGGGAAATACCCCAATTCGTCGACAGGAAAAGTTGTCTACAGTATCATCATCACTCACGGATCGGGGGGTACGGTGGGCAGAGCCCCCCTGTAGACAAATGTTCGGTATAACACCAAATTTAAGTTTGTTACGTCATCAGTTGTCGTACAAAACCATTTTTTAAAATTTATTTGCAAATATTTTAAACTTTTCCTAACTGAAATTCGACAAGGATTCCAAAAATATAATCCTTTTTTACGTACGTTAAGTAGTTTTTTAAATATGCAGCTAGCTTAAACTGAAGTCTGGCCTTATTAAAATTTTATTTATTTTGTTATTAAAATTAACACAGAATCTCAAAGAAATTTATTTTATATATTTCTGAACTTCAGAATATAGTTACACTACAAAAATTGTCCTAACGAATCGTTGGGACAAGTGGCAAAAATATCACAGTAAAATTTTCAACAGAGAAAAGACATGTAAAGCATAAGAAAGTCGCTTCACCGATTTGTTTTCTAATAAGAAAAAAAAAATATTGTGACATTTTTGTCATTTGTCCCAACGACTTATTAGGACAATTTTTGCAGTGTAGTTTTGTTCATTATACCCAAGCCTATGTCTGGTTCTTTTATTATTTTTTTAATATAATTTGATAGTTCCAACACTATGAATAACAAAACTATATATGGTATATAAAATAGGCTTTTACTGTGCTAAAATCTGTGGATTCTCATGTGAAGCTCAAAAACTAAAAATAGCTGAAGCCTTATGAGTAATAAATTTAAA
>SEYY01010574.1:110000-115000 GCA_009176605.1 Armadillidium nasatum
ATAATATAATAATAATAATAATAATAATAATAATAATAATAATAATAATAATTAATAATAATAATAATAATAATAATATAATAATAATAATAATAATAATAATAATAATAATAATAATAATAATAATAATAATAATAATAATAATAATAATAACAGAAATAAAAATAAATTGATTATTAATTATTATATTAAATTATAAAAAAAAATTAAAGAAAATAAGAATAATTATGATGAAAATGATTTTAATGAAAATAATAATATCATTACTAATATAATAATAATAATAATAATAATAATAATAATAATAATAATAATAATAATAATAATAATAATAATAATAATAATAATAATAATAATAATTACTTAATATAAATGTTAATAATATCAATAATATAATAATAGTAATAACGTAAAAATAAAACATAATAATTCAAATTCAAATTCAAAATTCTTTATTCGTTGAACGTACACTGTTATTTACAATATGTATACTACTAACTATACCAATAATAATAATAATAATAATAATAATAATAATAATAATAATAATAATAATAATAATAATAATAATAATAATAATAATAATAATAGTAATAGTAATGAAGTGACTGTACAGTTCTCTGAAAAGGAACTTCTAAGGGGATACACATTAGTTTCCATTGAGCCCCAAAGTTTTAGTTAAATAATTTTTTTAATTTTATTATTATTATTATTATTATTATTATTATTATTATTATTATTATTATTATTATTATTATTATTATTTAAAAAAGTTATACAAAAGGATTGAATAAAGATAATGCTAATTAAAATAAAATTATCTTATAAAATTAATAATAGCGAAAATAATAATTTTAATGCGTAAATAATAATTTTTTTTTCTTTCTTTTTTATAGTTGAGGCTATTATTATTATTATTATTATTATTATTATTATTATTATTATTATTATTATTATCATTATCATTATTATTATTATTGTGATCATTATTACTATCCTTATAGCTGTAGTAATTTTTAGATTACGGTTATCTCAGTACTAAGTTTGTTTTAGTAATTCTTTTTTTTTTCTTTTTTATAGTTTAGGTTAAAATTACGATTATAAAATTATGATAAAATTAATTGTTATAAAATTTACAATATTCAAAACTTGGAATATTATATAATGTATTGTGTCATGCATAATTTTAATGGGCTCAAAGGACGAATTCGTCTCCCCAGAAGCCCATTTCAGTTTAGTATCAAAACATGTAAAGTACACGATATTTGTATGTAATTGTAATTTTATGTAAATTTGTAACTGAAAAAAAAAAATAAAGATTAAAGATTATTATTATTATTATTATTATTATTTTAAATTTAAATTTTTTTAAAAAAAAAAAAAAAAAAAAAAAATAATATATATATATATATATATAATATATATATATATATATATATATATATATATATATATATATATATATATATATATATATATATATATATATATATATATATATTCATACATATATACATACTAAAGCAATTGCTTAAACCGTTTTCAAAATATGTATGAAAATAGTTTTCGAAAAATAGTTTTAAAAGAGCTAAAAAGTTATAACCTAATTAAAACCGCTAAACAACTAACAATTCTTCTAATTGGCTTGTATATAATAAATACATAAAAAACCTCATGCATACAAAAGTCCAAATAACCCAAATAAAACTATTATTATCATTAAAATATAAATTAAAAGCATATATAAAAAAAAATTATTAATAAAACGCAAGCGATATTGCGATGTTAGAAACTCGACCTCCTTTTTTCAAGGGTAATTTAGAAATGAATGAAAATTTTAAAAAGAATAAAATTTTTAACATGGGACTCAGTTCCAATCTGGCAACACTGTCATGAATCATTAGGAGTAGCCAGAAGTGTCTTTTTAAAAAAGAAGTTTCCTTTTAAAATATTATTTGTCAGAAAATTTATAAAAAGGTGTCTATATATATATATATATATATATATATATATATATATATATATATATATATATATATATATATATATATATATATATATATATATATATATATATATATATATATATATATATATATATATATATATATATATATATATATATATATATATATATATATATATATATATATATATATATATATATATATATATATATATATATATATATATATATATATATATATATATATATATATATATATATATATATATATATATATATATATATATATATATATATATATATATATATATATATATATATATATATATATATATATATATATATATATATATATATATATATATATATATATATATATTTTATTGATTTTATTTTTCTTAACAGAATACCAAGGATATATTATTTATATTTATTGTATGACCTTTTGACCTTTTATGAATGGTGAGAGTCGAATTTTTTTCATCTACTCTCAGACTAAACGAGTGTTGATATTTTCTTCTATTTAAATCAACAGTCTCCCTAACATATATATTTTATTACAACCAACACAATTTATTTTATAAACCCCCCTTCATTTTCTTAACTAATCTTTTAGGAATTTAGGATTACTATTACTGCTTTTCTTAACTTCCTTTTTTATTTTATTTATTTATTTATTTATTTTTTTTTATTATTTTTTTTTTTAGCGAATGGGACCGACTGAACTATATTTATATTTTTTAATTTTTTAGGATATTCCTTAAAATTTTTTGACATGGCCCAAACTACCCAAATATTTTTCTTATCGAAATTTTTTTCCTTTTATTTATACATTTACAAAATTTCTTTTCTGCGATTTTTAGTGCTTTTCTAATTATATGACCAGGGTATTTATTTTATAGAAAATATATATATATATATATATATATATATATATATATATATATATATATATATATATATATATATATATATATATATATATATATATATATATATATATATATATATATATATATATATATATATATATATATATATATATATATATATATATATATATATATATATATATATATATATATATATATATATATATATATATATATATATATATATATATATATATATATATATATATATATATATATATATATATATATATATATATATATATATATATATATATATATATATATATATATATATATATATATATATATATATATATATATATATATATATATATATATATAGTTATGATATATCAATATCAATTCATATCAATGGCAGACATAATCCAATATACCAACATACGGCGTTTGAATTTCTTTAACTTAAAGAGAGTTGGAAGTTTAAATTAAACACAATCTATGTTGAGAGGGTAGGACAAAGTAAAGATGAATCAAAACTAATAGATAATTCTCACTAACTCTCTTCAAAGGAATGCTATTGTTGTATTGTTTTATTGTATAAAGAGAGTAATTTTTAATAGTTTGACGTCCAGAAAGAGATTGGAGAAAGGAGGAGAGAGAGAGGGATAGTTAGAAATGGGAAAATTTCTCGACTCAAATCTTTCAAAACACGTTGTCTTATAAAGACTCACACCAAATATATGATATATATTCCGTACAAGCGAGAACTGAACCTTTTTGAAGATCAGGAACCTGGGGTTATGTCAAAATCTTGATGAAGCCTCAGGACAAATAAAATCTTAAAAGTTTGTTTAGTAAAGGTAACAATATAATCTTTCCAAGGAAAATCAAGAAAAGAAATACCAAGAATGTTATAAGGACAGAGGAAATTTAAGTTGTGAAATTTTAAAGATATTGTAGTTGAGTGAATAGTTTTTTTTACTAACCAATAGACCGGACATTGTATGTATTACCAAACCATTACAAAAAAATGCCAATTAAGAGATTAAGGTACCAAACGATTGAAGAGTGGTCCTCTGTGAAAGAGAAATGGAAACAATATATCAGAGATTACATTATACTATCAAGAGGAAGTGATAGATTGACGAGGTTGAGATGGTGCCAGCAGTGATAAGAACCCTTGAAAAGATACCAGCAAAAATAAGAACAAAGATGGGTGTGTGGGATGACTTTGGAGGATATTAAGGGAAGCCTGAGCGTAACATGGCTAGTCTTGGGGAACTGAGTGTTTGGCGTTGTTCTTATGTTTCGGGACTGTGTGACATCAAGGCTACCCACAAGACTGGTCTTTATAATATATATATATATATATATATATATATATATATATATATATATATATATATATATATATATATATATATATATATATATAAGGTAATGACTATCCCTGGTTCGCTAGTATACAGCTGACCAATTACCATTCAGGATTTCACCACTGCAGCGGAATTCTAATTGACCCTAACTGGATACTGACCGTGGCACACTGCTTGGAATCAGAGAAGCCAAATGCCCTTTGGGTAAGTTATCCTGCATTGTCAGTTAATGTATCTGTAAGTTATTATTTCAATATATTCGTAAAATATTGAAGAAATTACCTGTAGGTTTATTGAGAGTAAAATGAAGCTTAGAAGACTTTTTTGTTCATTGTTATTTGTTTTAATTAAGCTTTTGATTAATATAAGAACCCATTTAATTAAAGTAATTAAGTAATTAATGCAAATAAACCAAAACTAGTTGAAAATTACTTAATTATCACTTATGTCCCAGATTTTTTAGAAGATTCAAGGAGTTTTTAATTTAAAGTAAAAAAAAAATGTAAATAATAAAAAATTTTATATTCTTATATCCCTCCTGAATGAAATATTCTACCTGAAGAAATTAGATTACCTACTCTGTCTACTTGCAATAAAAATTTATAATACTATCTATCTATCTATCTATCTATCTATCTATCTATCTATCTGTCTATCTATCTATCTGTATTTATTTATTTATCTATCTATCTATCTATCTATCCATTTATAATTTATCTATAATTACATTGTACATACATATAATGTGCTTTAAACAGGTTACCATAGGGGAGAGCAATTTGT